>JAUTDX010003352.1:0-77575 GCA_030844895.1 Ambrosia x helenae | reverse complement strand
TGTGAGAGGCTTTAAAAAGTAAACAAAGTTTAGATAAAAAAGTTTTTAATTAAATTATAGTGATAGAGATAGAGAACCTATGGTGAATGCTCTATTTTGTTCTGGATTCATGAGAGCATGTATCGTCAGTCCGCTTTATTCTTGTTATAAATTGTATCTCCTATACTAAAACCAGCCACCAAAACTATGCGATAATGGGATATTTACTAGTAAATAAATTTAATAAGTATACCTGACTTAATAGTGGGTATGTATGTTAGGGCACTTTGTGCATTAAAGGTACTAAGAATGCTTATTTGTTTTGCAGATGGTACACAATGGTACACCAGGATGGTTCTATACTAAACACATTTAATTATCTAAAGGAGCATGGGATTGAGGGATTTGTGAGCATATGGCCTAGACCCTACCGCTATTGCGTGGAAGATCATTGCTTGTTATGCCCTCTTTGAAGCTGCACTCCAGCTCTGGCTACCTGGGAAAAGAGTTGAAGGCCCGATATCTCCTACAGGCAATAAGCCTGTGTATAAGGTACCAAACCAACAATGTTTACACTATGATATTGATTATTAGCATTACCTTTTGACTTCCACCCGTGTTAATGTAATAATGCATGTTCCTTGTTTATTTTCTTGTTGCAGGCTAATGGTGTGTTGGCGTATGTAGTGACACTGATTACATATATTGGCCTTTGGTGGTATGGAACTATGGATACTAGTTTTAAATTTATACCGTCTAAATATTCAAAATAAGATTTTTTACACACTGGAGCTTTATTCTTGAAATTTCAGGTTTGGGATATTTAACCCAACAGTTTGTTTATGATCATTTGGGAGAAATATATTCTGCACTCATTTTTGGAAGCTTGATTTTTTGTGTATTCTGTACATAAAGGTAAGGATGAGAGGCAAGCTAGATAATGTAACATATAAATATATAAACTATATTAACTATGTTACTGATCATTGTAGCTGATGATACAGGGTCATCTGGCACCTTCTTCCACTGATTCTGGTTCTTCAGGAAACATAATCTTCGATTTCTATTGGGTGAGCATCTTTGAAATTTCTGTATCTTATTCTTGATATAAGTTATTCTGTTTCTTTGAATATATATTGAGAAATGTACCAATCACATAAATCTGTCCTCATGATTGGGCCAAACAAATTCTGTTTGTAACTTAAATTTTACCCTGATATATGTTTGCTCAAGTAATTGATTTTTATGAATATATGTCATGGTTGCTGGTGTCATAGGGCATGGAACTGTACCCTCGAATTGGCAAGAACTTTGATATCAAAGTTTTCACAAACTGCAGATTTGGAATGATGTCCTGGGCTGTTCTTGCTGTGACCTACTGCATAAAGCAGGTAATGCTATGATTACTGTCCAAAATCATTAAGTTCAGTGTCGTAGATTTTACATGTGTGGGTTTCTAGCTCTAATGTATGGATTGATAAGCTTGCAATGTGTTAATCCAGTATGAAACAAATGGGAAAGTAGCTGATTCTATGCTTGTAAATACTGTGTTGATGTTGGTTTACATTACAAAATTCTTTTGGTGGGAAGCTGGGTATTGGAAACACAATGGATATTGCACATGATCGAGGTATGTGTGTATGTATTTGCTGTCTTGCTTTTCATGTTTTTATAATATTCTGAAATATATATAAATGTTTTTTCAGCTGGATTTTTATATCTGCTGGGGATGTTTGGTTTGGGTTCCTTCTATATACACTTCCCTGGCATGTACCTTGTCAATCATCCCGTTAATCTTGGACCTCAGGTGCCTATTTTTCTCTGTAAATGAAAATTTCAACAAATTCATAATAACAATTGAGGTGTAGAAAGTGATATTATTTGATTTGTTCCTTTGAGTACAGCTGGCGATTTCCATCCTAATAGCAGGCATTATGTGCATATACATCAATTATGACTGTGACCGACAAAGGCAAGAATTTCGTAGAACGAATGGCAAGTCCTTGGTGTGGGGGAAAGCTCCTAGCAAGGTAATTTACAAAAAAAATTGCATGTGTATGACAGGTTTAATCGTTTTGTCTATTGTAATACTAACATTAAATCATTTGGTATTGTAGATAGTTGCTTCATATACTACAACCAAAGGGGAGACTAAGACCAGCCTTCTTTTGACTTCAGGATGGTGAGTAGCTACCTAATACTCGTCACATCCATTATGATGACGATGTTGTCGTCGTTGATGATGATGATCGTCTTGTTATTGCAGGTGGGGCCTTTCTCGTCATTTTCACTACGTGCCTGAAATTATGGCAGCGTTTTTCTGGACAGTACCCGCTCTTTTTGATAATGTAAGTTAAGGAACATGTTTATTGATGTCGCACTCTAAAAAAATGATGATTCAGTTTTTATTTACGTGAAATTTTATCTTTGCAGTTTCTTCCATACTTCTATTTTGTGTTCCTCACAATCCTACTGTTTGACCGAGCTAAAAGAGACGATGATAGATGTCGTTCAAAGTAAGTTTCAGACCCGTGCTTTTCATGGATTTTTTTCTGTGGAAAAAATAGTACTTGCTAATAATGAATTCGCGTGCGCACGTACAGGTACGGCAAATATTGGAAGACATATTGCAACAAGGTTCCATATAGGATCATACCAGGAATTTACTGAGATGCAGTTGTATGTTTAATTGTCATGTATTTGTATTGTATGGCTTTTAAGTTTTTATTTAACCTCTTTTATTAATGAAATAAGCAGGTTTGATTTTTGTTGGTATATGTTATAGATTTGAACCTGTAACTAGGTGTTAAGTGCTGGACATGCATGGATTAGATTGTATGTTATGATTGATTATTAATTTAATTGGAATGCATTAGGTAAAATGAAAAAATAGACATAAAATTGTTGTAACAAAATTGCAAAAGTAAAGTACATGGATGGTGTATGTGGTATATCAAAATTTTGGATTTGGTGTGTAGATATGAGAAATTACACCGCTGGTCCAAAACTACGCATAAACGTAGCACACTAAACACAGAATCAAATCATTTTTATCAACCTCAAACTATATAAATGGAATGATACGAGTAAGTGATCCGGTTCACTGTAGATTTAAATCCTCAAACTGGTTTGTTTTGTTGAGTTATCTTGGAGCTCTGAACCTTAAGTTTGGATCGGATCATGATTTTTTGATATTTCCATTTTTAAATAATTCATGATCTGATCCAAATATCATCCAGATCTATTATTTCATACCTTTTGATGAGAAAAAACAAAACAAAATAAGAGTCAAAAACATTTAATGGGTGACGTGGCGACGTGTTAGTGGTCAAAGATCTGGTAACATACGTGTCCGCGTAGTACAGGATTGGTACCCATCCAAAAGCCAATTTACAGCACCATCATCATATGAAGACATATTAATTGATGATCCATCGTCGTACCCCACATCTTCATTATTCACGTTGTTGTTATTTTCACTATTGCCTGCCTACACGTCTCTCCACTTAATACCTCTTATACCACCACAAAATACCATCTGTTAATCGATTGATCAAACCCTAACTCATCTCTCTCTCTCTCTGTGTCAAGATGCCGTCTGCTTATGGTGCTCGATTGACCACCTTCGAAGACTCCGAGAAGGAGAGCGAGTGCGGTTACGTTCGCAAGGTTAATATATATTCCGATCTATTTCTTTCACTTCACTTATGTGTTACCAAATTCCGTTATTCGTTTAGCCTTCCGTTCGATCGGATTGTGTTTTTTGCAGTTTTCTTTATCTTGATCTGATCCAATTTCATTGATTTAATTGGATTTGATAATGTGTGTGCAAGTCTGACATGATTTAACCGATCTACTGAATTACCGATGCCTGATCCACTTATTGTAGTGTGATTTATGTTTTATATTTTGCTTCTATAGAAGTGATTTAAGTGGTTGACTTCATCTCTATAGGGAACTGGATCATGATACTACTATTATAGATTTTGTGATCATCAAAATTTTGTAATTATCAGTTAATCACCACGATAAGGTGCTACGGATCATGATACTACTATAGTTTATGTTTACAGTTTTTCTGTAGATTCTTGGGTGGTTGTGGTATCTGTTTCATTCAAATAATATGTAATCAGAATGTGTTAAAAGCGAAGCTTTGTGTCATTGTGTTATCGTGTGCGCCTTTTCTGTTACATGATGGCGATAACCTTTGGTAAAAGTATAAATTTTTTTCTTCTTGGTAGAGATAAGTCCTTTTCAAAGTAATTTGAGTATTGTACATGGTTTTATGTAATTGTAAATTTGTATGCCGGTAAATAAGTTGCCCTAGAGACTACAAAATAAGGTTAACTATGATTTAAGTGCCACTGATTATTTATTTAGCTATCATGTGTGTGCTGTTGAAAGTTCTATAATGTATATGTTTTCAATCATGCGCCTTTTCCTACACTCGGAAAATTCCGAACATTAATTCTTCAAATCAAAACTTTCAATCTTCTTGTTGTCCCTCTGTTGCTTCATTGATTTTTAAAGTAAAGTGTTGTTGAAAATTCATGCAGCATTTTTGTTGGTTTTAAAGTATCAGTATGATATTTAGCTGAATGCTATACTCAGTTGTACTCAATGATTAAGATGATAAATGCACAATCATTGAAGCTGTTTGGTCCTTCTACTAGATGATATATCTGGATATGTTTTTGACCACTGTATATTCATTAGAGAGGACACATATTTTTTGCTTGGATAAGCTGATAAGTTAAGATTTGATAAATTGTTATAACGTTTTTTTTTCATCTAAAATGTCTAGCAAAAGGATCTCTCAGTGACTTATAAATTAGTGAAGATGTTAAATCATTAAGTGATAGTTAAACAATTGTGGTTGTGTATTTGTGTTGGTAAATCTCCCAAATATCTACAGGTGGCATCACTAATTATCCATTGACTACATATTGGTGTGCTTATCAATGATATTTTCTTGTTTTATATCGCATGTACGGTTGTGTTGGTTTTCCTAGGACATGCTCCCTTGTCATAAGCACTTGTATTTCTTTCCTTTCTTTCATTGATTCATTATTATTTTTAATTTTTATTTTCTGAAATTGGGGAGTGGGCATGGTTTATACTTTATACCTTATGTAGTTATTTTCTGCTGAATCTGGCAGGTATCAGGGCCTGTTGTCATTGCAGATGGAATGGCAGGGGCTGCTATGTATGAACTTGTTCGTGTTGGACATGACAACCTTATTGGGGAAATTATCCGTTTGGAAGGAGATTCTGCTACAATCCAAGGTATTTTGGTTTTATACCCCCGACATTAGTTATAGGCATTGAGTATTATATTATCTCAATACACTTGCCTTATAAATGACTCATTTAGCTATTCAACTTGATCTTGATACACTTATTTTGAAAAATTATTCATTGTATTTCAGTTTATGAAGAAACAGCTGGACTGATGGTGAATGATCCTGTTTTGAGGACACACAAGGTATGTGTTTTACATCCCTTTGAGATTAAAATTAATTAAAACTTACTT
This sequence comes from Ambrosia x helenae, assembly GCA_030844895.1. NCBI lineage: Eukaryota > Viridiplantae > Streptophyta > Magnoliopsida > Asterales > Asteraceae > Ambrosia > Ambrosia x helenae. Next base: position 72,063 of record JAUTDX010003352.1, on the reverse strand, counting down.
GCTGTACATTTGTCTTTAACTTGCAGCCTCTGTCAGTGGAACTGGGTCCTGGAATATTGGGAAATATTTTTGACGGTATCCAGGTTTGCAAGCGTGTTTTTGTACCTTTTGTAATAACTTTATTGTATTATATTTGTTTTTTTTTCTGGAGTTACTAAATGAAGTTTTTTTTTTAATCTATTCAGAGGCCTTTGAAAACTATTGCCAAAAGATCAGGTGATGTGTACATTCCTCGTGGTGTATCTGTCCCAGCACTTGACAAAGATATACTTTGGGAATTCCAGCCTAAAAAAATAGGTGATTTTACCACTTTAGAAAATTGTGGATCCTTTTACTTTGGAAGTCAAAAACTGTTTATGTGATAGATATTTATAAAATTGAATGTGATATGATGCCAGGTGAGGGAGATCTTGTAACAGGTGGAGATCTATATGCTGTAAGTCATTACACATTAATGTCCTCATTATTACAAACTTAAATAATCCTGTTTTGTTTGTATCCAGAACATGTTATTGCCATAAATTGTTAATTATCTTTCTTCTCATATCTGTGCAGACTGTGTTTGAGAACAGTTTAGTTGAACATCGCATTGCTCTGCCTCCTGATGCTATGGGAAAGATAACATATATTGCACCACCTGGTCAATACTCATTACAGGTTTTCCTTTTAAACCCCTTTTGGTGTCTGTACTTTTGACAACACTTCTACACCTATTTCTGAGTATCAACTATTTTTCTGTTTTTTGTACAGGACACCGTCTTGGAGCTTGAGTTCCAAGGTGTCAAAAAGAAATTTACCATGCTTCAGGTTTTGCATCTCTCTTTTATTTTTAGTTTGATGATAATGCTTTTCAAGTTTCTTTAGCGATTGCAGTAATGCACTTGTGAATTGTTATCTTTGCACTTCACAGACTTGGCCTGTACGTACACCTAGGCCTGTTGCATCAAAACTTGCTGCAGATACTCCTCTTCTTACTGGACAGGTATCCATCATTAAGTTTAAAACATTCATGTTTGTTTTTTATTTCTATCAGTATTCATTTTGCTCGTAAAGTTTTCTTATAACCTCTTCCATTTATCAGCGTGTTCTTGATGCCCTCTTCCCTTCAGTTCTTGGTGGGACATGTGCCATTCCTGGTGCATTTGGCTGTGGGAAAACAGTTATTAGTCAAGCTCTATCTAAGGTATTCCCAATAAATAGTTGTGCATGACTCATTTGAATAATTAGACATTAATATTGTTTTTATATTCACTATTTTCCTTTCCTTATGCAGTACTCAAATTCAGACACTGTTGTTTATGTTGGTTGTGGGGAAAGAGGAAATGAAATGGCAGAAGTATATCCACCGAATCTATTATTATTTTTTTGCTTCATTAATAGATGCACTTTCATGTTCATTGATCTATGTTAACTTTGCAGGTTCTCATGGATTTTCCTCAATTGACTATGACTTTGCCTGATGGTCGTGAAGAATCCGTCATGAAGCGTACTACACTTGTTGCCAATACTTCTAATATGCCTGTCGCTGCTCGTGAGGCTTCAATTTATACAGGTAATACACATGATAAGTTAATTGCATGTTAAGTTACTTCAGGACCTTAGTTGTAATGTATTTGCATTTTAATTTGGATACAGGAATTACCATAGCTGAATACTTTAGAGATATGGGCTACAATGTAAGTATGATGGCAGACTCTACCTCACGTTGGGCAGAAGCATTGCGTGAAATTTCCGGTCGACTGGTACACATCGTTCTAATCTTGTTTTTTTTCTGTTAGTCACATTAATATATATTTTTCTGCTATCCTATATTCCATTGCATTGTACTTGTAACTTATGTTGTTTAAGCTAAGAAAGCTTTAAGTACTGACCGGTGAAAAAGGAAATAAAAAACAGATGACTATGATGAATTTGTGACAGAAGTGATTTGTGTTTTTTTTTTAATTTAGGCAGAAATGCCTGCAGACAGTGGTTATCCTGCATATCTGGCTGCACGTTTGGCATCTTTCTATGAACGTGCTGGTAAGGTAAAGTGTCTAGGTGGACCAGAACGAGATGGTAGTGTTACAATTGTTGGTGCTGTATCTCCACCTGGAGGAGATTTCTCAGATCCTGTTACCTCCGCTACCCTCAGCATTGTTCAGGTATTTTTTTATATTTTATTTTATGTATGTTTTATGTACTTTTACAGTTTTACTTGCTCACTAAACAAATGTTACACATCTTCCACATTTTCTTAGGTTTTCTGGGGTCTAGATAAGAAGCTTGCCCAAAGGAAACATTTTCCTTCTGTTAACTGGCTTATCTCCTACTCTAAGTACTCATCGGTGCGTTGTTGAAATTAATTATTTTATGCTTTGCACATCGGGGTACACTTATACACTAGTTGTCACATTTGCAACTTGTTATATTGTTTTTCCTACTAAATAATCATTACTTTTACAGGCTCTAGAATCATTCTATGAGAAGTTTGATTCAGATTTCATCGACATTAGGACAAAGGCTCGTGAGGTGCTACAGAGAGAAGATGATCTCAATGAAATTGTCCAGGTATATATTTTTTTTAATGTTCCAACTTTTGTGTTCAGAATTTTGCACATAAAGTAGACGTAAAAAATATGCTTCCATTATTTATTTTTGTATATAATATGCATATTGCTAAAAGGATGATAATATGGTTGTTTTAGTTGGTGGGAAAAGATGCCTTGGCTGAAACAGATAAGATTACCTTAGAAACTGCAAAACTTTTGAGGGAAGACTATCTTGCTCAAAATGCGTTCACACCGTATGTACTCTGCCCCCGATTTGAATTACACATTTTTTAATGTTTGCACATGTTTTGAACTTGTATTTTATGGTGATTACAGATATGATAAGTTCTGCCCCTTCTACAAATCTGTATGGATGATGCGCAATATTATCCATTTCTACAATTTAGCCAATCAGGTGGGATATCATCTGTTTTGTTTATGAAAAAAAATTAGTTTTAGGTTGCTGATAGCTCTTTTTTTTGCACCCCTTTTCAAATATTACATTTTAGTCATTATACTTTATCTTGTATATTCAAGTCAATGAAAGGTGATTTCGCTTTCCATTTTGGTCATTTTATGCAAAAAACCAGCTGTCAAAAATGATAATTTTTAAATAAAAGGGTAAACTTTATGTATAAGGATGTTAGATCTTTGTATTTATTGGGGAGTATAGATTTTTTTTAGTAGAGAACCGTAAAACTGCGTAATACACTTGTACGTAGTGCGAAAGAGGGTGGGGTAAGTTGCATAACTAAAACAGGCCAAATGAAAAAGTAGGTTGATATTTATGTAAAAAAACTTAATAGTTGATAGGTGCGTGTTGTTATTTCAGTTCTTAGCATCTTTATGTTTATTCTAAACCAGGTTAAAGTGTAAAACAACAGTGTCTGCTTTTTGTAAAGTACTTTAAAGAAGGTTTTTGTTTTACCTTAAACAGGCGGTGGAGCGAGGAGCTGGAATGGATGGCCAGAAGATCACTTACACACTGATCAAACATCGGTTGGGTGATCTATTTTACCGCCTAGTGTAAGTGAAATTTCAATTGAATATTTACTCATATTATGGTGGGTGGGCTCGGATTGCGTTAATCTGATGATTGAATGAATTATAATAGGTCACAAAAGTTTGAGGATCCAGCTGAAGGAGAAGATGTTCTGATCGGGAAATTTAAAAAATTAAATGAAGATCTCACTGCTGGTTTCCGCAACCTTGAGGACGAAACTCGGTAAACACACAACACGTAATAAACAGTTTATTTGAAGATGAAACCAAGCGGCAATGTTCATCTCTCAAGTGTCAGAGTTAGTCGTTTCTGGGTTGGGTGTGTTGTTTTTAAAGAAGGAAGCAAAATGAGATTGTTATTAGTTGCTTAATTTGTTTATTTTATTCAAAGGCTGTTTATTATCATTTGTGTTTAGCTATATATATATATGCATCCTTTGAGCATTTTGTCTTGAGAGCTTAAATAAGCAGAGCAGCTTGCAGGTTACTCTCAGAACTTGATGTTGATGGTACTGTTGGATTATTTATATATTTTTACGTAATGAATGAAATAAGGGGGGATTTGTATTGTAGAAAAAATTGTAAATTAATTGTAATGATTGTGTCTAGCAGTTCATGCTATATGTTATTTTCATATGTTTAGCAATTGCATTTTATATCCATTATGATACTTTCTCAGAACCGATTTTCTACGTCTCCGAGTGTTAAAAGAGGGTTGATTTGATAGTTGTGTTGTAGATGTCACATATCAAGAGGTATGGTTCCGAGCTAAAACCTAGATGTCAAAGATCGAATTGAACCGGTCGGGTTTAAGAAGGAAGATAAAAAAAAAAAAAGACTTTTATTGGACTCGAAACTGTTAATATGTTTTTTTAACGGCAAATTTGAACTCATAAACTCACATTTAGCCGTTTTTAATGGCTTTAAATGCCTTTAATAGATCAAGTAACAATAACATCATTTACTTTGTAATTCATATGTGTTTCCTGCTCACAAGATTGTAGTTGGTTTTAGACGGCCCGGGTGATTAGTAGAACGGTTTCCATCCTAATTTCAATAATTTCATTTTCTTTGTAACTGATTATTTATAACTTTATCATTCAAATTGATTCAATAATTATTGGTATTGAGAGCTAGATGTTTGTAAGCAGCTTAGCTTTTTAAACAAATATACAAAATCAATAAATGAATTTTTAAACAAATTTGACTTCCTAATGGTGTTATTCCATTTTTGACACTTATGCCTTTATACATAGTGTGTTTTCAAACAATAACAACTCAATATCGATATCGATCCCAACTATATAAATTACTGTGCCTTTATACATAGTGTGTTCTTCCAATTTTGGCACTTATGCCTTTATACATAGTGTGTTTTCAAACAATAACAATTCAGTATCGATATCGATTCCAACTATATAAACTACTGTGCCTTTATACATAGTGTGTTCTTCCATTTTTGGCACTTATGCCTTTATACATAGTGTGTTTTCAAACAATAACAATTCAATACCGATATCGATTCCAACTATATAAACTACTGTGCCTTTATACATAGTGTGTTTTCAAACAATAAAAATTCATTATCGATATTGATTCCAACTATATAAACTCAGTCATAAAGTACTCCCATAGGCAAGATGTCACTCTTGCCCGCTATCACATGTCATCAATTCAAAGGAAATCCATCACCCAAAGACAAACCGACGAACCGTGACAACGGCTACGTCTCTTGCATAACAGTTTGTCACAATAAAAAAAATTAAAAACCTGATGGCTTGATTAGTTCCATGCGTTACATTGTAAGGAATTGCCAGGGTTTAAATATCGGCACGATTTTGTCCGGGATGCTTTGGCAGACATACTTAGAAGAGCGGGGATCTCCGCAAGCAAGAAAAGAAGCGTCAGTTAATTTTCTCACAGACCCCGCGGAGGGGAGGTCCACCTTGCGCCCCGCAGACGTCTTAGTTTTTTGTTGGGAATGTGGGAAACATGCGTGTGTTGATCTTACCGGGGTGTCCCCCCTTGTTGGGCTTCGGGATAGTGGGTTTGTGGCCGGGCAAGCGGTCATGAGAGCTGAATCCAAGAAAGTGGAAAAGCATGCTAAAGCATGTGAGGATAATTAGCATGTTTTCGTTCCCTTGGCCTTCGACACGTTCAGTTCCTTGGCACCGAAGACGGTGCGGTTTTTGGTTCGGGTTCAGCGAGTAGTGCACAACAACTTTTCCACCCCCCAAAGGCGAGGTTTTGTTTTTAGCAGATTGGGATTTTCTATTCAAAAAGGGGTGGCGGCGCAGCTTGTTGACCGCCTACCTACCATCCTTATGTAATTTACTATTTTTGTCAATGAAATATGGAAGAATTTAGTAATGGAAAAAAAAAGTTAAAAGTTGATGCTTCCCTAAAATTTATAATCCATTTGATTTATTGGGCGTTTTGAATGAAATGAAGTTTGCCGTTAAAAAAAAAATAACGAAATTATATATTCATTGTCTCCCAATGAAATCCAACGACCAATTTTAGTCCCGATCGTCGACGACGACGACGACCGCACTCATGGACGATCTCAACACCAACACCAACACAAACGGTGGTGGCGGAGTAAATGAAAACGACGACGTATCGGCAATAAATAGAAAAAAAGTCAACACAAAGGAGTTCCGATCACTAGTAATAGGGAAAGGAAAACCTTTAATAATTGCTATGTGTGGTACTTTAATCTACTACCACTGTGCATATCGTAATTCAAGCATCGTTTCACTTCTTTCTGACGTCTTCATCGTCCTCCTTTGTTCTCTCGCTATCCTCGGCCTCCTATTCAGACAGATGAACATCCAGTACGTTTCAATTGTTTCTGTTTTTGCTGATTGTTTAGTTATGTATCAGATTCTGCATTCGATTACGATTGAATATTAAATTGAGCATGATATTGAAGATAATATTAATATTGAACATGGACGAATGAGTTTTGAGTTTTTAGTGCAGTAGTATGAGTATTGGATTGATTTGTTTTGTAATTATTAGTTAGGATCTGATTAGGTTTACTAGGTTTTAGTTTTTGCTGATTGTTTAGTTATGTATCAAATTCTGCATTCGATTACGATTGAATATTATATTGAACATGATATTGAAGATAATATTAATATTGAACATGAACAAATGAGTTTTGAGTTTTTAGTGCCGTAGTATGTGTATTGGATTGATTTATTTTTGTAATTATTAGTTAGTATCTGATTAGGTTTACTAGGTTTTAGTTTTTGCTGATTGTTTAGTTATGTATCAAATTCTGAATTTGAGTACGATTGAACATTATATCGATTATTGGACATGAACCGTTGAGTTTGACTTTCTGATGCAGTAGTATGCGTACTGGATCGGTTTATTTCATAGTTTGTTAGTTAGGATCTGAGTAGGAGTTCTAGGTTTTAATTTTTGCGGAGTGTTTAGTAATGTATCACATTCTGCGTTCGATTACGATTGAATATTATATTGAACATGATATTGAACATGAACGCATGAGTTTGACTATTCAATGCAGCAATATGTGTATTGGATTGATTTGTATCGTAATTATTGGTTAGGATGTGATTAGGAGTTCTAGGTTTTTTAATTTGTGTTCTATGGTTTATACAGAGTGCCTGTGGACCCCTTGGAATGGCAGATATCTCAGGATAGTGCAAACACCTTCTTTGCGTGGTTGGCTAATACTGTAGGTGCAGCTGAATCTGTTCTAAGGGTTGCTGCAACCGGCCATGACAAACGCCTATTTCTGAAGGTAAATCTTCCAACATCTTTGTTGTTCACTTCACCCTAGTTGCTGCAATTGCAATTTTGCATTTTTAAACAAGAGTGTTACAGTGTTCTGCTGTGAATGATTCTCATTTAGTTCTAGGAATTAGGATGCCTTTCTTTGGCAACTTACCCTTGGATTTGGATATAACAGCAAATCGAAACTATATGAAATCCCTTAGTTGAGACATTGTGTGGGATTCTTCTATGATCTATCTCTGTAGAAATCATTTCTCACAAATGTCTATTCCATCCTTATCCTACCAGACAAAGCAGAGAGGTTATTCAGTTTGCTGGTTTTACATACATGTAAAGGGAAGAGGGGAAGACTGAATAGATTAATTATTGCTTGAAAATTAGGATGAAAATTAGGAAGCCATGTGTTGAGCATTTGTGGATTCCGGGTATGGGTTATGATTGTTGATTTTTGTGACACATGTATAGATAATGGTATGTATTGCTGATATTGACTATGGAAATTGGCAAATTGCTAGAAATTATAATGGAGATATTGGAAATGGTATCAACATTGATAAATCTAAGGCTATACCTAGAGGTATTAAAATTGCTATATACAAGCATTACTTTGAAATAGAAAGTGGTTCTAATTTCTTAACTAGTTTATTACATCTTCATATATCAATATCTACTACTCTACGTTACTAAATTGAACATCTTAATGCTTACAATCTGTACAATAAACCTTTGTTATAGATGGCTGATATAGTGGCCAGGATCCTAGCCAATGAAGCACATCTTAAATACGCTAATTACCTCTAAAGAAGGCAGACAATGACATTCAAACAATATCTTAGACTACCTTGATATCCTCTGAACACTTTCATTAGCTTATATTCTGTCAGCACTTTAATGCTTTGCTAAGAAATTTAGAAATTACTTTTAGTCTGATTAAGGTATGATATTCCATGCACACATCTCGGTATTGTTGTAATTGTTGGCAAAATGCTATACCAAGCTCATGTGTTATTCTATTGTATATAAAGCTCTTTTACCAATAAAAGCGCCGTGTTCTCTGGCAAAAAAAAAAAAAAAAAAAAAACAGCACAAAGATGCTGTTAAGCCTCAGTTTTTCTTGACTGTTGTATTTTTTTTGTAGAAAGATTACTAGAGAACGACAAGTATAATCTTGATTATAATCATCACAGGTGGTTGTCATTCTTTATATGCTATCAGCTTTGGGAAGATTGGTCTCAGGTGTTACTGTTGCTTACGCTGGTATGTAGCAACCTCTCTCTCTCTTTCACTTGCTTCCACCATTTTTTTAACCACAGAGTAGTGGAATTTTAACTTTATGCTGGCAGAACTTGTTTCAATTTAAGTATTTTAGTTAACCAACTCACATTTTTGGTGTTGTGCTTTTTGGAAATCATCATGTGCAATAATGCAAGTATTTTACTTTGAATATCTGCAACTTGCAAACTTTAAATTTAATTTGCTGTTACTTTGACAACAGGAGTGAGCTTGTTTTGTCTGTACATTCTTGCTGAAAATTCGTCGTTGTTTGGGACGTGCTCATCAAAATTTAGCTGGAGAAGTGATAGTCCGAATGATGTGGTAGATAATACATAATATACGTAACTCCCTGTAATCGATGCATGTTCTGCAAAGTAGGTATTTTTTTTTCCATTCTGCCCTCATAACATTTCGTATGAAGGATTATGAAACCAAGTTTACATTAGAAAAGCCTTAGTGGAACTTTGTATCCAACTCCAGATTAAACATCAAGACATGTTTGGTCTGATGAGCTGATTTATCATAGTTTTGTTCAGATTCTTGTCATTCCTTCATACGAAAACTTGAAAGAGGGTCAAACATGTATAAACAAAAGTCAAATGGACATGTCTCAATGTATTATTTTCTTAATATGGCAAAACATTTTTGGTAAATTGGTTAGAACTCAGTTATGATTAACCAGCCGAATAGATTATTACTTATCCTTGATGTTTGTCACTAATCAATATGTCTTTCCATGCTTCATAAAACATCCATGTGATACCAGAAGATGGCATAACCTTCATACAACTTGCACTCCATCCTCTATATAATCCAGCAAAACCCTTTTCCCTAACAATTTCAGATAGAGCAGCTGCCAGGTGTGGAGGGCACTTACCCTGCAGTGCTCCAACCTTCAGCCGCTTCCTTGCCACCTCAAGTGGAAAACTTATTGTGCTTGCAGTTAAACCTGGCCAAACGCAAATTCAGAATGTTGGTAACTGTTGCTTACTTTCTACCAAAGTATTCAACTTTCCTTAACAATGTTCTCTTGCATCGATACTACTTTATAGGTCACCCAAGTATCTGGTTTCATTTTTCATTGTACCAATTCAACTTGAAAACATGTCTGATGACCAATACCGCATGAAAACATGTCTGATGACACAATTGCCTTAAAACTTTTAAAGGACAATAAATACTTCTGATGCGGTATCAACATGTTATGGGTTAAAACCCTTATTTGCAAAATATGTAAGGGTATTTTCATCATTTGACATGTTTTTGATGGAATTGGTATAGATGAAACTAGATAGATACCTGGGTGACCTATGAACTAATTTTAATACATGGGTGGCTATAATAAAATAAACGTTAAATGCTTGGGCGGCCACCACTGATTGACACACATTGTCCCTTGAAACACAAAATTTTATTTTTATCAACTATTAACTATAATAATGTTCCAATAGCCTTAACTACAATAATCATGTCAAGTTAACAAAATAAGTATGCACAAGCACACCTGAAAGAGCTCCAATCAGAAGCATCTCAAGACGGCTTAAAGCTTTCTTCTTATGAGCTGTGCAGTAAGACTTTTTAATAGTGTCATACATGAAATAATAGCAAGTGCTGTATGGCAGCATTCCCATTAATGTTGGAGAAAGACCAGAATAAAAAGACACAATCCCTTCATTTTTATACATCCTCTTAACCGCAATGCCCAAACTAGGATAAACATCAGGACTTATAGTCAACCGGTCCTGTATTAGTTCAACACAAATATATATTAGCAGTGTGCCCAGGTAAAGTGCGTGTTGTACCTTACTTGGCCCTACTGTTTAACAAGGTATTGGTAGGGCCCGTGAGTTTTCACTAATGGGTTCTCATAGTCGGCAAAAAAAGAAAAAGATAATTTGTTACAAAAATTACGGGTTTGGTATTTTAGGTTCATACCTTTAAGACTTCAAGAGGATGGCATGCAAGTGTGCTAACCACTCCTGCAGCTGCACCACCAAGGGCAACTGGTGACAGCCATGATAGAGAAAGACTTAGTTTGACCGGACCGATTTGCACACTAGGATAATCCTCATGACTCCAATTTTCTTTTGCCGATGTCATCACTCGTTTCACATATTCAAATGTTCCAAGTTCAATTGCTTGTGTGGGAACAATTCGAATCATGTTTATTGCATTACCAGCCCAAAGTCCTTGCCAACCTTGTTTTTCAATTATCTGTAAGAAGCTACCAGATATCTTTTTTGACCCAACACCCACCACCATTCGGGTCCTGCGTAAATTAATTTTATTTACTGCCTAAAACAAACATATATAGGACAAATATGAAAATTAGGCCTTTGGGATGTGTGTATTTATCTTGATTTTAAAAAGCGGAAGACCCTCTTGAGGCATATAGGTTTTGAAAGCTAAGAGAGAAGCGAGGCTAGAGCTTTATGTATACGAGGCTTAAATAAGCTATGTGTAACCATAAGCTACATCTCTTTTACAAGGGTGTTTATAGTCCGGTTTGGTTGGGTGCTGATGAAAATTCTTGGCCGATCTGTCAACTACTTTTTTAAAGATTAACATATCAAAGCGGCAAGTTTTGACGGTCTGAAATGATTTTTTATTCTATTCAAAATCATTAGTTATCCAAAAAATATACATAAACAATAAAAATTAACATGTCGGTTCTGTTTACATGACCCATTAAAAGTTCCAAACCAACCGAAAAATCGACCATGCACCGAACCGTTTGGTCTCAAATTGACCAGACCAAACCACTTGGTGTTCGCTGTTCGCTTGGTTTCAACGGTTTATAAACCCCTCTACTTTTACATAATATATCAGCATTCTTCATCAAGCAGAAATTGATAATCTCTTCTTAATCCTTTTTAATCATTTCAACACATTAACCTTCAAATGCAGAAATGATGAAGGAACCTACCTGATGGTTTCAAGAGGAGCTAGAACAGCTTTGGTCATAGCTCCAGCCAAAGCACCACTAACAAATTCCCCAACTTCTCTTGTCTTCACTAATTTCTGACACAAATTAATTAACAAATTCCAGCAACATGCAACCAATCAGGTTATAATCAAACTGAAGCATAAACATGCAGATTTAAATAAAAAAAAATATATACTAAATTTAGGTGAAATTAAGCAGCACTTACGGCGATCTGTCGTCGAATATCTGGAACCTGAAACTCCATGGAAAAGGAATCGTCGATGTTTTTGGAGATGAAGCCATGGACATCCTCCATTGAACCAATGGTCTTCCGTTGCTGCTGGTTCATTGATCAGAAAAAAAGTGTTAGAATTTAGATTACGTGTGGTGTGGTGTGGGACATCATATAGAAAGATAGATATTCGTATGAAAAGGTGTGAAGAATAATAGTTGAAAAAATGAGAGAGAATCTTGCATGGGGATGTGACTGTGATTTTGTGGTCATTATATTTGGATGGTTGGCCATCTTCCTGCTCAGATATTTTCGATTCCAGTCTCCGTCAGACGTCCGTTGATGTATCAGGTTTTCATCAGTCTTTACCATCGTTTGTCAGTCAGTCTTCAAGGTGTCAATATTTATTCTCTCAGGAAATGATTTTACAGATGTTATCGTATATGGGATTTGGGTTTATCTTTTTGGCCCGTTAATAAAAGTCAGCCCATTTGTAGTTTATTATTTTTTTTTTATAAAACTACGGATAGGTAAAAATTATCAAATATTTTTTGGCTTTTTTCAAAGGGCAATAGAAGAGAATGTATAAATAAATAATTAAATACTAACAACGTGCTAAACTTGATGTTGACAAAGGTACAACCTGTTAAGTATAATGACTGAGTTGCATAGCAACAAATGCAATTTGAGTCATTACCAAGTTATTGATGAACACAACCATTTATAAATGTATTAGTACTTGTAGTTTTTAGTCATATATAAACTACGACAAAGGACATGTCATGCTCTCATTTGTTTAAAAGTTGTGGACGTTGCATAATACCACCCACATAATCAGTTGGTTCATACATTGTGAATCAACAAAGATTCCAAAAATAATATCTTGTGATTCTAAAGAACTCTATGTTTGGATAGAAAAAATCACTAATAGATTACAATTCCTCTATATGTTATATTATATAGGTCACCTAAAAAATCCGGCTTTGTTGGAGGGCGACCGTGTCTCCCCGTTGGCCAAGAATTAACTTTTACATATATATACGAAAAAAAAATTACGAAGAAAAAATCTATCCACTTCGTTAACACTTAACCTATTGACATTTTATTTATTTTAAGCCCACTAAAGTACTAAACAGTAAAACCCATTTTAAATTAAGATCATAAAATGACACGAATAGGTTGATCATGGTAAACCGATATCAACTATGTGCTTAGTGTTGAAGTTGAAGCCTTTTAGCTTATATACAAAGCACATCAAAACTTTGGTATGCCTCTTGACTATTACAAACCCTAAACCAAAACTTGCATAACAGCTGTACTAATTACAATGTGCCCTCCCACAACCATGGCCCATGACCCGGACCCACGGACCATGAGTCGCTGTTATTATCTCGTTGAGTAACGATCCACAACCGCCTTGGCTCCCTCTGGTGCGAAGAACCGAGCCTGTAAAAGATACTTCGTTTGAGATGATGGTATATAAGTTATAAACTATAAAGTATACACCAAATTTATTATATATTGTTTGGATGTGAATAGTAGATTAATACTAACTTGTATAAACATCCTCTCTGCTTCTCCAACTTTTCCATTTGCTTTTAAAATAATACCCTGCAGATGTGCAAGCTTTGTTATATGAACCAAACAGAAGAAAAGTTGATATAAGAAATCTGAAATGACCAGTCAAGATAGAACCATAATTCATGTTGCTTTGTTAATAAAAGAAGAAAACATATTCTCTGGAAACGTCTATATTGGATAAATAATTATGTAAGAAATATTAAAAACTAAAATAAAACAAGAAATGGACCTTTGCTAAGTAACCCCGAAAATCATTCGGGTGGCTTGAGATGAGTTGATCATAAACAGACACAGCATCACTAACATGGCCCCAGTCTGAGTATGCTTTTCCAAGAAGTAATTCGACCTACGAAAATGTGTTATGATGAGTAATTTATTATTTGATTGTGCATAATTTTTTGTCATCTGATACAAAAACATATGCACCTAGCTAATAATCGACACTCTATCATTTACTTGGCAGTGTGAGTTGTTAGATGTAGGATGAGTTCTGTGTCTATTAATAATGGGGCAATTTTATATATGCACTTGAAAACTTACTTGATATCCTATTTAACCAACCAAAAAAAAATCAACATTAATATACCATTTCATTAAATGAATTTATAATATGGACATTATTGATTATACCCTTCTCTTTCTCATTACCCTCCAAACTCTCTAATGTAAGTTGTTAGGAAGTGTATAAATGTCATAAATTTGAAAATGGGTATATTTGATCTTATGATTTTTTGTTGAGTAATTATGATATTATACCAAAGCTTTGAGGCGGATATATGAAATTATCCCTTTTTTGTCATTATTAAATTTTAAGCAATATTTCATTTCAAGTTTGTCTATTCAAAATGTAACCATAGATTGGCTTGATAGAGTACATATGAAGCAGCAGCAGTCGCAGCCGCCTCTTCGGCATCGGCGTCATCGTCATCGTACTCAGTTAATCCCACCACAGGTTAGAACCCGTGGGAATAGAGAGACTGCTTCCAGTGAGACCCCGGCTTGATGGTGGCTTTGTATCAAGCCTTGGACATAAGGCACATAACACTTAGCAATCGGGACAAACCCAATTGGTGCATGTACCCCCTTGTCTTTTGCAAGTCATGTATGATGAAATTGTTAAATTTGCAAAGAAGCAACTCACTTGAATAGGGTCCAATTGAGATCGTGCATCCGCTTGACTATTATCACCACCAATATTTTCCTGATTTGATTTCTGTCTTTCCAAACTGTTACGAGTTGCCAGAAGGATCTGAACAGCCTGAATAAGCAGTAAACACAAGAATATTTATACAATCTTTTATTAATAACTGCCTCACTGAAAATGAAACAATTCCTTTACTGAAAGTTTTCAAGCCAACAACTATATTTAAATCACATACCTCATCCGGTTTCTTAGCAGCAAGCAATGCATTTGTGAGACCACGGAGAACTTGAAAATCCATTTTATTTGAAATCTGTTAGGTAACGTTGACAGTATTATGAACCTCACTTTCAATATTACTGATATGACAAACTCAGTCATTGGATATCATTACATGCATAAAACACACACGTAAATACTTATGCTATATCAACCTTTTTAAAGCCTTTTCTCTGATTTCAATAGTTTGGTAGATAAGTAAATCTTATGTTTTTTTATTGGCTAAGAAAAAAAGTTTTACTAACTAAAAAAATCAAGCCCTTACACGCTCCATCAAACTTTTTTTTTTCTTTTTTGGTGTGGGAAGGGAATACTGACCTTTGCTGAACTCCTATAAGCAGCAGCGCTACCTTCATAGTCCTTCAATTCAAGCTTTACATCTCCAAGTAAACGGAATACCTCAGGATCACTGGGTTTCATCTGATAACCAAAAATATAAATTCACATGTATTCGATTATACATGAATGTAGTGTAGATTACCATTTATTTTGTACATGATTTTATAACACTAACCTTGGTCAAATCTTCAAGCATGGATGCTGCCCGGGTATAGTCTCCTAATTCTGTCAAGGTTACAGCTGCTCCCTGCAAATCCACTTGGATAATATGTTTGTAGATTCATATACATATATAAGCAATTATCTACATAAGTGTGTGTGTGTGTATAGGATGCAACTGTATTAATGTCCAGCATAGTACAGAGTACAGACTAACTCACCTCACGAGCAACAAGATCATCTGGGGAGGTGCCAAGTGTTGCCTCATATTGTTGTAGTCTTGTCTATAAAAAAAATGAAAAACATGTAAAGAACATAGGATATCTTATAATATGAAGCAATGTCTGAGTGTACACTAAGCAATAACCTCAAAGTGATAACTTAATCATTGATAAAATAAATAGAACTTATGTAGTTACTCATCATGAATCTTACCTGAAGTGTTTCTTTCTCTTCTGGTGACAATGTATTCTTTTCTATGGCGGCATCTTTATTTGAATTGACACTGTAAGCATAAGCGTATACACAAATTAATATGAATTACGTATAGAAAGTACTTAGAAATGTATTAAAGGTAACATAAATTTGTGTACACGGAGAACTAGTTTACTTAACAATAAATATCTGATAAACTATACCTTCCAGAAGGGCTAAAATCTCCCAAAGCAAATACCAACCCGAAAACAACAACAGCAACTCCTACTCCGATCTATTTCAGTGCATGTTAGAATGTCAACCACTGAATATGCTAAATGGAAGTATGGAACTCTATCCATAATAAAGAAAATAAATATTATCCTACTACAATTCATCACCTTAGTACCAAGTCCGATTTTGTTAGGCTCTGATGCAACTGGAGCATCATAGTCAATTGTTCCATACATATTCTTCTCTTCAGCTTTTTTCTGGTTCAATGCCGACCTAAGTAGAAACAAAATAAATCTCCATGAAGCAAAATGATAGCACTCAAAATTTTATTGTAGAATACTAATTATACTAACTCACAATCATTCAATATTTGATACACCTTCATCTTTTTAGGTTACTTTTAGTGAAAAGAGTGCATTAGTTTATCAGCATGCAATATCCCAATTAGCAAATATATATCATGCTCGTTGCTTTATGCAAAAATGGGCATGCGCTGCATGCTAAAGATCGGATGTAAACTTAGAAAGTATGCTTAACCATGGTTAGGTAGAATGTAACACCTTTTGACCGCTTGAAGTTTTTCCTCAAACTCAAGATCGGATGTAAAACTTTTGGATGCTGCATCCATTCCATAATTTGTTGCAGGCGCCTCTGAATGAAAAGTATAAGAGTTGACAGTAATTCATAAAACTGTAATATAATTTCTTAATAGACTTGATTAACCGACTGTAACCAAACAAAACATAATCCAACTGCACAAAAGAATCATGTCATCTTTATCTTTACCAAAACCAATTTCATACAATGGAACAGTGGACAGCTTCGGATTCACATTTTAAATGACATAAAATAAAGAACAACCGCTATACGATAAATTCACCTACGATTAGGTATAGAACCAGGTTGCTGAGGTACTGATTTCCTGCAACGTTTAACAAGTAACAAACAATCATAAACCACATTAAAAATTTTCAGTAAAAACAACACACAAATAGCATCAATAACAAAACCAGAAGCCTAAAACCTAATCGTAAAATTATATAAAAACAAATCAGAATTTCACAAACTACCTCCTGCGTGACGCTGCACTTCTGCCCCCATCCTTACCGTCCTTTGCAGTTGAAGCCTTGCTTGATATGTACAGGTGTCATCAAGTAATAAAAAAAATATCAAAATCCTCAATAAAATAAAACGAATAAAAAACAATTAAGGTCCAGTGAGTAATAATAATAATAATAATAATAATAATAATAATAATAATAATAATAATGATGATGATGATGATAATAATGATAATAATAATAATAATAATAATAATAATAGTAATAATAATAATACCTTGTTAGGACCAAAACCTTGACCGGAATTTGAATCGGAGGTGCTGCTGCAACATATAATGGTAAGAGGTTTGATGTAACGGTTAGAAGAAGGAGAAGCAAAGGAGGTGGATGTTTGGTGCTGATGACGGTGGTGCAGTGGCGTAATAACAACACCGGCGTATGTGTTTGTGAAGGTCATGGTGTGATAGTGTATAATTAGCGATGCAGTTGCCATTTATGAGTAGTTATATCTGCAGCACTAGGATTATCGATTCCACATGCCACAGAGCAGAGACAAAAGAAATGATGATATAATGGTTAGTTATCTACTTATATCTTCTATAACTAAAACTAAACGGTAGTCAAATTATAAATCAAATCGTAATCACATTACATTACATTTTTGTTTATAAGTAATTAAAAAAGTGGTGAAGAAACAAAAGTCTAACCTGGATCCTACAGTTAGGCTCGTCTCTACAGATGTGATCCTTCGCTATCCAGTTGGCTATGAAGTTGATGGTACCTGGTAACACACACTATACCGATGTGGGGCGACCGCCTCGAAACCCGAAGGAATCTACTTAGCAGACACAAAAACGTAATCGGCCTTGGTGTGTTCTTCAGGGAATTTCTGAATGGCCTATCCAAGGAGACTAAGTGCTCCTTAAATAGGTTCCACACGGCCTCAACATCTACCCTTAACTCACCCAAAGGGCCAAGGCCCAAGTTAAGGGCTTGCCTCCACATCGGCCCAAAGTTAGGCCCAATAAGACGAAGTAAGACACGTGTTATATCAGAGAGAGAGATCGTACCGTCTTGCTGACGTGGCGTCCCGTGAGTGGCCGCAGATCTGTCTTGACGTGATTGGCTGCCAGGTGGGTCCTTGTCCCCCCTGCAGCCCTCCGAGTTAGTGGAGAACCTTGCTGAGGTGGTCCCATGCATTCTGGTTGGTGGGCGCGTGCAGGGCACGTACTGTTTGTCTCCTGCGGGTCCTTCTGGAGACAAGTGTCACCCTCTGAGAAGTAGATTGTGCAACATGCTCCCTGCCACACGTCCTCGTGCCCTGATTGGTTCGTACATAATTGTACTAACCCGTGGTTTGATGCCACGTGTCCCTTGCTGCTTTGTCCCGTTGTACTTTACGCGGGCACGTTAAGGCGGTTACTCCTTCCGCGTATTGCCCCGCAACCGCGGAGTTGCTATCCGCTTAGAACGTCCCTGATGTTACGTTTGGGCCTTGTGGGCATGTTTCAGCATTTGGGCTAGATTTTTGGGGTAGGGCCCATGTGGATTTGGGTCCTACCCCTTCAAGTCCCCCTAGTCCAGTGCCTCTCTTGGTTGCGCGAAGCGGAAGCGTGAGTGGTGGTGGACTCATTTGGAGAAGGTCTTGTTGCGGGGTTCTGAGTTGGCGGGTTCTTACGTTTTACGTCAGGCGGGTTTGATCGTCCGACGTTATGCGGGTTGTTACGTTTTACGTCAGGCGGGTTTGATCGTCCGACGTTATGCGGGTTGTTACGTTTTACGTCAGGCGGGTGTGATCGTCCGACGTTATGCGGGTTGTTGTGCTGGATATCTCCGCATTTGTATTTGTGAATTTAATTCGAATGATTTTGAGGGGAAATCGAGAAGTCATCATCATCTGCAGTGTCTGTGACGATTGAAGTGACTGTCTGTCAGTCTGCCGCGTCTGTTCAGCCGTCATGGCAGTTACTGCAGAAGACTTTTGGTATGACCAGTGTCAGGCGCGTCTGGCTGACGCGCAGCGCGTGTCGGTTTTTTCGCAAGAGTATGCCACGTGGCGACTGTTGGTGATACTCTGTTCTCTCTCCTGGCCCACCCTCATTAATGCCTGGAGTATAAATATCGGCACTTGGGTTCATTTTTGTTACTTTACCGTGGTAACCGTCAATCTTTCTTCTCTCTTTCTTCTCCGGTTAACTCTTTCTTCCGATTGGTTTTATTTTCCTCTTCCAGATTTATTTCAGATGGCTGAGGCTGATGTTAGGGGGAAGAAGGATCCCGTCGGCATGGCTGACGCTTGGATAAAATGGAAAAGGGACTCCTTTGAGCAGTTCCTGGCTTTGTATGAGATTCCGGCGAGTTGGGAGCCGACCCTACCGTCGGAAGGGGAAACTGATCTGGACGCCGGTCCAGGGAGGATGGCGCTGTATGCTGCCCATTTTCAGTTGGCTGGCTTCCGTCTTCCGGCCAGTCGATTTGTTTGTGACCTGCTGCTGCAATATGGGGTTTATCTTACACAAGTGACGCCACTTGGGATGGCCCGGATGGTGCATTTTGAGTTCGTCTGTCGGTCTCAGGGCGTGGAGCCGACGTTTGATATGTTCAATGCTTTTTATCGGCTAACTCGTGGAGGGCCGCAATGGTTTTCGTTCACCCAACGCAGCAGGATCAGGCCTGTGGGAAACGAACCTCCCCGCAGCATGCACGACTGGAAGTGGAAGTTCTTCTTCATAAAGCAGGGTGTCGTTCCTGCTCCTCTTCAATGGCTGGCTGTGTCCAGGAAAGCAAGGTTGCAGGATTTCCCGGTGACTAACTATGAAGACTTCGATTGGTATGACAAGTTGACGCAGCAGGTTACCTCCATTGAGATGGCGCATGTGAAGCCTGAGGCCTTATTGATGGCGGGTCTTAGCCGTGTAGGGGGAAGGACCGACGCGAATCCTCATTTTTATGTGAATGGCGAAGGTACTTGTCCCTCTTCCTCATAGCGGTTGTTAATTTCGTAGTTGTTATTGATGATAATCACTCCGCTTTTTGCGTTTGCAGAGAAGAGTTGCTTTTACTCGATCGTCCCTGGCGTTGTTGGGGAATTCCGTTGGGAGCCCCTACGTGCAGGGGAAGAGCCATATGTGGAGCAGACGCGGGAGAATTTCCTACCTGTAAACGTGAAAGATTTTCCTGGCCATGTTCTAATACCAGGTGACGTCCCTGTCAACCCCCGCCCGCTGAATGCGGTTTCAGTTAGCGGGACTAATATTATGTTTATCTCTGACGATGAGTCTGAGGATGAATCCTTCTCTTTGACTCATCGCGCTCGGGATCGTGCAGGTCTTAGCGGTGGGGATGGTTCTTCTCATAACCCACCCGCTACTGGCGGGTCAAAGAGTAAGGATGACTATGTGGAGGTATTTGAGACGCCGCCCGTGACCGCGCGTACTAGGGTTGATCCTGGCCATGGCGGTCATGGCGCGGGGAAGAAACTGAAGGATGTGATTTCGATGATGGACTCCTCGAAGCGGAAGGTGCCCGAGGGCGATTCGTCAGCCTCCTCTCTGAAGGTTAGACTCTGTGTGTCTTCGAAGCGCCCAAGGTTGGCGTCTAAGATCGTCAAGGATGTTCAGCCAGGTTAGTTGTCCTGCCCCTGGTTTGTATTTCTTGTTGGACCCTTTCAACCGCTTACTGTGCTCTGTTTTGCCTGTAGGTGCAACTCTTCTTTTCCCTGGGGGACCAAGGGTGTCTGACGCGCGCGGTGTTGGCTCGGTGGATCCTGGCCCTGTGGTAGCCGCCACGCATGGAAAGGGTCCTATTCAGACAGAGCAGGCGGACGACATCCAAATGCCCGGGGCGGAGGACGATGCCGCTGCTGCAAGTATGCAAAGGGAAGCCGAAGCTCGTGAAGCGGAGCGACAGCAGGGCGCGGCGTCGGAGGAGTTGCGTAAAAGAGAGCAGGAGAAAGGGAAAGGTGTGGACACCGGTGTCTCCGGTGAAGGTTTTGTGGCAGGGCCTACCTCACCAGGTGGTGGTGAGCATTCTCAAGGCATGGGCGTTGAGGATGACGTAGTTGATGATGTTGGTCATGAGAAGGTAACTGCTGGCGGCTGTGGTATGAAGTCGGGCGAAGGTGATGCCCAGAGAAGTGACAACCCGGGGGTAACTTCCGCCGGGTTCAGGTTGGACGTGGCTACTGGCCCCGTGTACAGGCCAGAGTGGTCAGTTCGTGAAGATGGCCGGTTCTTTCAAGTGGCAACGTGTGAGTCCTGGCTGGCTGGCTCCATTCCGCCTGCTGAGCGGGGCGTATGCCATGAAACAGGACCGCATAGCCCTTCTGCAAGACGGGGCCGCTGGTCTTGCGATGGCAGCTTCCACCATGAACGAAATCAGGCGCAGTGTTCAAGAGCTAATGGATGCTCAGCAGGAACTTGCTGCACGTAAAGCAGCCTTTAAAAATGTGCGTGAGAAGCATAACAAAGAGTGTGTAGCTCAGTCCAAAGCTCTGAACGATGCCCTTGCTCAAGTGAAAGTTGTTGAGGGTCGGCATGCCAAGGCCGCGCAGGAGTGGAAAGCGTCTTGCGAAGAAACCAACCAAACAATCGCCAAGGAACGAGATCGTGTGCGGTCCCTTGAAGGTGAAGTTGAGAAGCTTAATACCGCTTTGGCGGGTAAGGACCGAGAGCTTGAGGATGAGCGATCCAAAGTTGCTTCCGCCAATTCCGATTTGGCCAAGAAAGAGGACGAAGCGCTCCTGCGCGCATCGCAGGTTTCCCGTCTTGAGAATGACGTCAACCTGTTGCAGCGTGAGGTGGACGCCCTGCGGGATGAGAAACTCGCCCTAGCCGCGGATGCCAAAAATTTTGCTGACGCGCGAGCTCTCGCTTTGGATGCCTTGCGGGTTGCACAGGAGAATCAGGTGAAGGCAGAGGGCGACGTGCAATGGCTGATGACCACTGGGGTGCAAGGGGTATGTCCTTTCTTTGCGATAGCTTGATGTGTTGCCAGCCGTTGTTGCTAACTACTGTTTACTTTTCGCGCAGGTATTTGCTCGTGTTTGGGAGGAGCCTGCGTTGGTGCAATCTGTTGCCCGCCTCCTTGAAAAGTCGAAACAGTTTGGTGCTGCCATTGGATTTAAACAAGGGTTCGACTTTTGTCTTGGCGGCCATCCTTTTGAGGACAATCCTTTCCGCAACATAGATGTTGAGGCGGAGTATGACAAGGAGGTGGCGGCTTATGACGAGCTAACCTTCCCCGTGATGGACGTGGTTGCGGAGTGTGCTCAGCTTCCCAATGGCGTCCAGGTTCTGCGAGAAGCTTTTGAGGAAGCCGAAAAGGAGCGTCAGGAAGGGGCAGACAAGGAAGAAAAAGAAGAGGCGGCCAGGGAGGCCGCGGCTCTAAGAGGTGAGGGGTCTCTGCCGCTCCACCCGCGATGAAGGTGACGATGATTTCATGGACGACGTTGACTTCGATGGTGAAGATTAATTTCTAATGTTGAACTAGTTTGGTTGTCACTTTTGCGTTGAAACAATTTGTCTTTAATTTCCTTTCTGTTTGTGCTTGGCTTGTTTGGTTGTGGACACTTGTTTTTAATCGTTATTGTATTTGGTTTGTGTCTCTTGCTCTTCTTTTGCCATTATTGCTTGTAATAAATTCTGCAGTCATGATGTCAGCCGTCAGTCATTAATGACTGCTGACAGCGCGGCAGGACACCTGAAGTGACACGAGTCACTATTGCCGATGTATATGATTACTCCTATTAATTGCCATTCATAATTACCCTCAAGAGTTGGGTTATAAAAGGGGTTAGTGGGAGTTGTTTTTTTTTTCTTATCCATCCTCTCCACTTCTTTCTCTAAGTTCTTATGGACTCCGATCAGCCTAGGATGAAGACCCTTGCAGATTGTTACGATCACTCTGCTGCCGTTGCTTCACTGCTGGAGCTCCGGCGACGTGCTCCCCCAGGTCCTCTTCCGGTGAATGTTGAGGAGCCTCCGCCGGTCCGTGTAGCGGATCCTGAGCGGAGGATGAAGGTGTTAGCTGAGTATTGTGGCAGTGTTAGCTCAAGCTCCTCCGGTGGCTCCTGTTGCTGTTGACGGTGTCCGGCCGATCATCATTGCATGCCCAGCTGTTGGTGCTTTGAGGCCTACTCCCAAAGTTCGTTTTCGCCGGAGTGATGGTGCTTGGGTTCACATGATCGTCATAGATTAAGTGCTTATGTTTATGTTGCAAGGTGGGGTGGATATATGTGTACCCACCAAGGAAAACCCTCTTTTTGTATTATATAGGGGTTTAATTTTTGTGTATGCATTTAAAACTTGTATTATCGTTATTAAATGCATAATGAATATGTCAATGTATTTTGTTGTTTTGTAATGTAGTTACATCAAAACTTAGTGACTTTAGTTAGCGGCTGAGGTGGCGCGTTAGGTGTTGTAATGGCGACGCGCCCCCTCGGCGGCCCGACGTGTGGATTTGGCTAAGTTGGCCTTGTCCACTTAGTTGGTTTGCTATCCGCCGTGAGGACAGCGGTGCGTTTCTTGAGTTGCTTAGTCGGCTGGCTTGCTTAGGAAAGCGTCGCCCGCCGGCCAAGGTGGCGCATCCGCTGTGAAAGCCATGGTGCGCCTCTTTTGGCTGCTTAGCCCGCGGAGTTACCTAGGATGGTGTTTTCCGCTGGCCAAGGTGACGTGTTTGCTGTGAAAACAGCAACGCGTTTTGCTGGTTGCTTAGTCTGCGAAATCGCTTAAGATAGCGGAGTTCGCGGACCAAGGTGGCGCATTTGTTGTGAAAGCCATGATGCGCCTCTTAATCTGCTAGCCAAGGTGACGCGTTCGTTGTGAACACAGTGGTGCGTCTCGTTGGTTGTTTAGTCTGCTTAGCCTGCGGAGTGACCTTAAGATGGTGCTTTCCGCTAGCCAAGGTGACGCGCTCGTTGTGAAAACAGCGACGCGTCTCGTTGGTTGCTTAGTCTGCGGAATCGCTTAAGACGGTGGTGCCCGCAGACCAAGGTGGCGCATTTGCTGCGAAAGCCACGATGCGCGTTGCACCCTGCTATGCGCCGTGCTATGAAATAAGTTACGCGTAGTGTAAAGGCATATAATATCGTTCACTTCATTCATTAATAAGTCGTAAAGACATAGAAGTGCAAGTACATTAAACTTTGAAATGATAAGTCGTAAAGACATAAAAGTACGAGACATATGGAAAAGGTACTGGCCTATTTGATTACATATAACAAACCCTAAGCTGTGCGGCATTCCAGGTCCTTGGGATTGGGGTGCCATCAAGGCATTCTAGCGCATAGGCGCCTTTCCCCAGGACCTCTTGGACTCTGTATGGACCTTCCCAAGTTGGTGCCAGTTTGCCTGCTGCTTCTGCTGTGGATGCTTCATTGTGGCGGAAGACGAAGTCCCCCACGTTGAATGTTACTTTTTTAACTCGCGCGTTATAGTAACGTTCGAGCTGCCTCTTGTACTTGGCCTCTTTGAACGCAGCTAGCTCTCTACGTTCTTCAAGGAGGTCTAGGTTTAGGCGAAGCTCCGAGTCATTTTCGCTTTTTGCGGCGAGGAGAACACGCACTGATGGGCAACCGATTTCCGCTGGGATTACGGCCTCTTTACCGTACGTTAGGCTAAATGGGGTTTCCCCATTGCTTGTCTTTGTTAGTGTGCGGTGAGCCCATAGGACATTAGGTACTTCGTCCACCCATCCTGACCGCTTTGTGTTCAGCCTTGCCTTGATTCCTTCCACAATGCTCCTGTTTGCTCGCTCGACTTGGCCGTTGGCTTGCGGGTGGGCTACAGATGTGAACGTTTGACCCACCCCCATATCTGTTAGCCAACTTTGTAAACCCCCGTCTATAAATTGGAGGCCGTTGTCACTGACAATGTCCATTGGCAGGCCGAAACGGCATATGATGAATTCCCAAATGAAGCGTTTGATTGCACTCGCGTCAATGTATACCAACGGTTTGGCCTCCACCCAATTTGTGAAATAGTCGATTGCCACTATGAGGTATCGGATATTCCCTGGTGCTGTGGGAAATGGTCCCACAATGTCGATTGCCCATTTCTGAAATGGCCATGCTGAGGTGACGGGCACTAAATCGTTCTTGGGGCGCAGTGTGCTAGGCGCGTGGCGCTGGCACGCGTGGCACTTGCGGAGTATTTTGACTGCATCGACGTGCATGCCAGGCCAATAATATCCCGCGTTCATTAGCTTAGCCACTACCATGCGCGGTCCTGCATGCAGGCCGCAAATTCCCTCATGTATCTCCTTGACCAGGAATGTGGCTTCCTCAGTGTTGACACATCTCAAGAGGGGTCCCAAGTACGATCGTCGGTAAAGTGTGCCCTCGACCAACTGATAATGCATTGCTTTATGTTGGATCTTTCTCGCCTCTTGCTTGTCATCAGGGAGCGTTCCGTTGGCGAGGTAGCAGATTATGGGTGCCATCCATGAAGGTGCGCCTGTTTGTATGACATGTACTTGGTGAGTGGATACGGATGGGGTGTCTAAGACCTCTACCCGTACTTCCTTTGCCAAGTGCTCGAAAACGGTGGCCGCCATTTTGCTCAAAGCATCTGCGGGCTTGTTTTCGCTTCTATTGATGTGGAAGATCTTGCAGTATGCGAAGCGTTGCATGAGCTTCTTTGTCTCTTCTAGGTACAGGGCCATTTTGCTGTCTCGGGCCTCGTATTTCCCGTCCACTTGTGCCGCCACCAACATGGAGTCCACATGTGCTTCTACAAAGCGGGCTCCCATCTTCTCCGCCAGACGTAAGCCAGCAAGTAATGCTTCGTACTCCGCTTCATTGTTCGTGCTTTCAAAGTTTAAGCGAATAGCGTACGTAAACTCTGAGTCGTCGGGGCTAATTAAGCGCAAGCCGGCCCCGCGCCGTCGTCACTTTTGGCGCCGTCAGTGTATAGCAGCCATTTATCTGTTGCGATTGTCGCTGGTGGCGGGTCTTGTTCTATCAGGCATTCTGCAATCTTGTCTGTGGGGACCTCAGTGGTGAAGTCTGCTAGGACTTGCCCTTTGATAGCTGGCCGCGGCTTATAGTAGATGTCATGCTCCCCTAGCTCTATAGCCCATTTGGCTAATCTTCCCGAGAGTTCGGGTTTCTTCAGGACGTCATTTATGCGGTAGCCTGTGAGGACGTTGATCGGATGTCCTTCGAAGTACCTTCTCAGCCGTCGTGAAGCGTGTACCAGGGCCAGTACCAACTTCTCCATTGTAGAGTAGCGGGTTTCTGCGTCTAACAGTGTTCGGCTTACATAGTAAATTGGCGTCAGTACGCCCTTGCGATCCACTAGTAGGACTGCGCCGACCGCTCTGTCGGAGACCGCCAGGTATAACGTGAGCGGCTCTTTAGGGAGCGGCGTTGTCAATGTTGGTAAGTTCATGAGACACTGTTTCATGTCCTGGAATGCTTTTTCCGCTTCTGCTGTCCATCGAAAGTTTGTCTTCTTCAAGCAGTTTCTGAGCGTGCTGACAAAAGGAAACGACCTTGAGGCATAGTTGGATAGGAAGCGGTTCAAGGCCACGAGGCGACCCATCAAGGTTTGCACCTCCTTTACGGACGCTGGTGATGGCATCCGCTCTATCGCTTGCACTTTTTCTGGGTTTGCGCGGAAGCCATCTTTTGTGACAATGACACCCAGGAATTTACCCTCTTCCATGCCAAAGGAGCATTTGCTAGGGTTTAGCTTCATGCGGACAGTTCGCAGTTGCTCGAATGTTTTCTGGATGTCTCGCAGCATTTGGTCTTCTTCCACGCTTTTGATGACAAGGTCATCCACGTATACTTCCAAGTTGACGCCTATCTGCTTTGTGAACACCGAATCCATGAGGCGTTGGTATGTTGCACCCGCGTTTTTCAGGCCAAACGGCATTTTTGTGTAGCAAAACGTCCCCATGTCTGTTCTGAATGCCGTCTTGTCCTCGTCAGCTTTAGCCATCTGGATTTGGTGGTATCCCTTATAGGCGTCAAGGAAGCACTTGAAGCGAAATGGTGCTAGCGAGTCGACTTTCAGGTCTATTTCTGGCAATGGGTAGCAATCTTTCGGGCATGCTTTGTTTAGGTCCTTGTAGTCTACGCACATTCGCCACCCGCCATTAGCCTTGCCGACCATGACAGGCTTTGCGACCCAGGTCTGGTACTTTACCGGACGGAGAATACCTGCGTTCAGGAGCTCGGTCACTTGCTCGTTCATTGCTTTAGTTTTTTCCGGCCCCATGCTTCGTTTTTTCTGTACCACTGGCTCTACCGATTTGTATGTGGACAGCCTGTGTTCTGCGACGTCACGTGGCACACCCACCATGTCTGCTGGTTGCCAAGCAAAGATATCCATATTCTTGATGAGTAGTTGCTTCAGGTGGGCTCGCACCGCGTCTGAGAGTGCGGGGCCGATTGTGACTGTTTGCTCGGGAAGCGGGGATTGAGCGCCCATTTCTCTGGCTCCGTCCGTACCTGTTGCTTGGCGGATTTTGGTGGCTTTGACGCCTCAGTGGCATGGCATTGGCGATTCCCGCGGATGAATGCTACGCCAT
Source organism: Ambrosia x helenae (assembly GCA_030844895.1). Taxonomy (NCBI): domain Eukaryota; kingdom Viridiplantae; phylum Streptophyta; class Magnoliopsida; order Asterales; family Asteraceae; genus Ambrosia; species Ambrosia x helenae. The sequence goes on along the minus strand of JAUTDX010003352.1, from coordinate 44,582 downwards.
TCCTGGTCGGGAATCCCACCATTTGGTGCGGTGTAGAGGCGTTACTGTTGAATTTAGCCAAGCCTTCCCTTCCGATGAGTATGTCGTGTGAGGAAGTGACTGGAAGCACCATGAATTCGCACTCTTCGGTTCGTGATAGGCTTCTGTCTGACCATGTCACCGGGAACGTGATTACCCCCCGCGGCATGATTGTCTCATGTATGAATCCTGATATAGGCTCCGCGACTGGTATGAGGCGCTTCTTGTCTGAATCGTCCAGCTGATTGAAGCATTGTTCGTACATGATATCCGCGCTACTTCCCGGGTCTAGGAACATGTATGGGGTGCAGTAGTGGCCGAATACCCCTGTGATGATTAGTGGTGACGTGGATGAGGCACCCCCTTTGACGGCGGGGAGAATGACTGGTTGTTCCTTCCAGGCGTCATCCGATGTGTCCACCAGTGGCCGCTTGTTTCGACGATGTCCTGTAGCCCCTTTATGTGTCATCTGGCAGACGTGTCCGGTGGCGCGGTTGATAGTATGGGTTTGTAGGTTTCGGAGGCGCTTGTTCCATCCTTCTCCCTTGTCTTCGCAATCTCTACCGCGGCCGTTGCGTTGTACGTTTTTCACTAGGTGTCCCAACTGGCCTGACTTCAGGGCCGCCTCTATTTCCATCCTGAGGCTGTAGCAGTTGTCTGTGTTGTGTCCGAAGTCATTGTGATAGTCGCAACGCTTGCTCGTGTCCACGTTCTTTCGCTTTCTAGCGGCCGTGGTTCTTTGAAGTTGTGTTGCTCCGTCGCGAGCACCTGCGATGGGGTTTTTGTTAATGGGGTCCACTCCGTGTTTTTCTTCGACCCGCCTCGGTTGTCGCGGCCGTGCTTGCCATTGATTATATTGCGGGCATCTTGTTGCGCGGAGTACTTGCCTTCTTCGGCGGACCCAGTAATGCGTGACCAAACAGATTGTTTTCCTTTGTCCCTACGGCCATTATTGTGTCCCTTGGTGTATGAGTTCTGGCGTGAGTGGCGGAAGGATTTCTCTGAGGACGCGTATATCTTTGCGGCTTTAATTACGTCGTCCCATGATTCTGGAATTCCGTCCTTTCCTGTGAGGCATTTCATGAGGTCGTCATTGTTGACCCCATGAATGAACGCCGCCCGCGTCAGCTCCTCATTGCATCCTATCTGCATCGCTTCTCGCGTGTAGCGGGTGATGTAATCTTCGACTGCCTCGTTATCCCTTCTTGCGCAGAGCAGGATATGCGCTTTGTCTTTTTTATGCCGTCTCTAGTGAGAGAAGTGAAGAGAAAACTTTGACAGCAAGTCGTCGAAGTCTTGGATGCTACCTACGGGCAGGTTGTCAAACCACATCCGGGCCGCGGACGTTAGCGTCTGTGCGAAGAGGTGGCACCAAACTTGCATGGGCCAGTTCTGGCTGTGTGCTGCGGTCCTGAAATCATGGACGTGATCGTCTGGATCGCGTATGCCGTCATATTTCCCGATGCTGTTCGGGAGCTTCGCTTTGGCGGGTATGGGTGCCATGGCGATTCGTGCACAGAACTTGGATTTTTCTGCTAGGTCTTTCGGCCGATATGGTTTGACCAGGTCATCATCACCTTCTGCGTGTGAGCTGGACTCGTAGCCGTCCTCGATGTCTGTGGTAGCGCGGCCCTGACTACGGGAACTCTTCCCGCGGCCTCCGTTGCGACTACCATGGGTGTTGTCTTTCATCGTTTTGCTGTTTGCCTTGCTCTTAGCTGCTGCCCCCGAGGCCTTGTTATTATTATCGAAGTTGAGTGTTTTTTGTACCCTTTGCTGTGCCTGTTTCATTACCCTCTTTTGGTAACCTGCGGTGACTTCCGCCTGTTGTTTGAAGAGCCATTCGTCTGGGTCTTCCTCAGCATTGTCTTCGTCGTCTTCCTCACCGTCCTCGATGTCGACAGCTTGCTGGTTGACGACGGGACCAGGGTTGGTCATTCTAACGGCTCGGTGTGCGACCTTGGTTACAGTAGCTGGAGTTCTTTCCTCTATGTTGACGTCGTCATCATCCTCGATGATGGGTTCGTCAGTGTTTCGCCGAGGGGCTTCCTCGTTTGCCATCTTGTCTAGCTGAAGGATTAAACGGTTGTTGCTCTAGCCGGTACGGATGGCGCCAATGAAGAAACAAAAGTCTAACCTAGATCCTACAGTTAGGCTCGTCTCTACAGATGTGATCCTTCGCTATCCAGTTGGCTATGAAGTTGATGGTACCTGGTAACACACACTATACCGATGTGGGGCGACCGCCTCGAAACCCGAAGGAATCTACTTAGCAGACACAAAAACGTAATCGGCCTTGGTGTGTTCTTCAGGGAATTTCTGAATGGCCTATCCAAGGAGACTAAGTGCTCCTTAAATAGGTTCCACACGGGCCTCAACATCTACCCTTAACTCACCCAAAGGGCCAAGGCCCAAGTTAAGGGCTTGCCTCCACATCGGCCCAAAGTTAGGCCCAATAAGACGAAGTAAGACACGTGTTATATCAGAGAGAGAGAGAGATCGTACCGTCTTGCTGACGTGGCGTCCCGTGAGTGGCCGCAGATCTGTCTTGACGTGATTGGCTGCCAGGTGGGTCCTTGTCCCCCCTGCAGCCCTCCGAGTTAGTGGAGAACCTTGCTGAGGTGGTCCCATGCATTCTGGTTGGTGGGCGCGTGCAGGGCACGTACTGTTTGTCTCCTGCGGGTCCTTCTGGAGACAAGTGTCACCCTCTGAGAAGTAGATTGTGCAACATGCTCCCTGCCACACGTCCTCGTGCCCTGATTGGTTCGTACATAATTGTACTAACCCGTGGTTTGATGCCACGTGTCCCTTGCTGCTTTGTCCCGTTGTACTTTACGCGGGCACGTTAAGGCGGTTACTCCTTCCGCGTATTGCCCCGCAACCGCGGAGTTGCTATCCGCTTAGAACGTCCCTGATGTTACGTTTGGGCCTTGTGGGCTTGTTTCAGCATTTGGGCTAGATTTTTGGGGTAGGGCCCATGTGGATTTGGGTCCCTACCCCTTCAAGTGGTAACCTTTTAAAACTATCATAAAACATTGATTCCACAATCCTGCACTCACCTCATTTTTAGATTGTGTTTGGAAATGCAAAAGTGCTTTTAGTCAAAAGTGCTTATTGGCTTATGATTTTTTGAATAGTTTTAAAAATAGTGTTTGGATTAGCTTTTGGGATGAGAATCGTCAAAAAGTCAATAGATTATTATTTTTTTAAGTGTTTCGCTTAACTTATTGTGAATATTGGTTGTATGCGTGGTAGATTTGTAATTTTTTTCCAAAAGTCAAAAGCCAAAAAGCTAAAAGCCAGGATTTCTAACTTTTCAAAAACAATTTTTCCACCCTTAAAAAAGTCAAAACAGAAAGTGCTTTTGGTTACACAAACAACTTATTAACTTATTGGCTTTTCCAAAAAGAAAAAATTCTCTTTTCTCTTCACTCTTCTTTATTTTCTTTGTTCTTGTTCACATTAACAACACTACAAGAGATAATTTAGATGTTTAACTAAAAAATCTTCGTAAAATACTCGGATTAGTAGTAAGATTAGATAAATTGAAGGATCACTGAATCACACCCCATCAATGATACGTTGGGCACAGACCCACACTCCCCATAAGATAAATCCACCACTGAACACCATAGAGACCAATCCTAAGCTCTTGCCTTCATCCTATGCCTCACAGAGACCGCTTTCTGATTATATATGTTTGGTTGATCGGTAATTACTAGTTATAGTGGAGTTCCACCACCTAGAATTGTAACAATCACATTTTTACAGGTAATATTTTATTAAATTATACTATTAACCGCATTACATTTTTTTCCTAATGTGGTACGAGTGTATGGCAGATATTGGTAATCTCGTGATAACTTTTAAACATTGTTTAATACTAATTTTATTAACAAGAACGATTATTATGATTAATCTTGATTCTAATAAACTTCAAACAGAACTTCTTTGAACTAGATAAAATTAAATGTTCATGTGAACACGTTGAACACTATCAGCCACCATCTTTGATGCAAGTGAGTAATAAAACTGTTTCTATGCAATTGTGCGGGTGTAAAATTTGGGTTTGGCAAATTTATCTATTTAGGTGAGTAATAGGTAAAATAACTATACCATATGAGAAACATTTTTTTTTAATCAGTTGTCAAAATAACTATAAACATGTTATTCAAGTATTTATCAACCAATTTTAACACGGACATCCAAGCACTCCCAATGAAATCTCTTTACTTTATTTTCAAATTTCGAATATAACATAGACTCACAACAAAATAAAATAAAACAAAAGAATGTGTATATCTATAAACCAGGCCGACCACGTGGATTTTAATACAAGGGGGAAGGGGGGCTTTGCCTGTATGCCTTCAACCATAAAACACAAAACAAAAAAAAAAAATTAAACACAAGCCACCCGCCCATTTTATGTTTTTAACTACAAACTGTCAATTTCCAAGAAATGAAAACCTTTTTTGGCGATTATTTATCATCCGATCCTTCGGTGATGACGTTTTGACGACGCCTGCTTGCCGCATAAGTTCTGTCATTATAGTCAGAGGTATGAGACTACCAAAAATCAATACAGGTGGAGCTTGACGAGGCATTAAGGACTCGAACTTGAAAACTTATACGAACCAAGCTCAGGCATTAAAAAGGACTCAAAACGAGCCGAAGTTGAACTCACTCTCTTAAATTGATGGAATTGAGCTGAGTTAAGCTCATTTACACCCATATTAACTTTCTGGTGGGTCTTAAACATGTTTTTATTCATTGTTTTTTTTATATATTTATTGTTTATTTGGTTTTATTTTTTACTAATCATTCATTGTAAATTTGAAAAAATAGTAGAAAAAACTTGCCTCGTTTTCTTTCAAGCTCTTCAGCAAGCTCTTCTTTCCATCTTCTTTGCCTCTCCGAGAAGCTTGCACTATTAAACAGAAACATTTAATTTTCAAGACTTGGTTTCATATAGCAATCACTAGTAAATGTTTCTGCATTAACGAACCTTGGACTAATGACATCTTTTTGAGAATCAAGAATATTCTCTTTTATTTGACCATGCTGAGGTGACCGCGATTCAAGTGGATTTTGATCGTTAGTATGAGATACACGCTCAGATTTATTACCAGGGCTACTGATATAGGAAACATCAACAGCTGAAGATAGCCTCTTTCTTAGCAGCCTGTTACTATTAGGTGATTTGCTTTTAGGTGGTAGGTTCGGGTTGGTTGATGAATTTTCCTTGTTTTCAATCCCAACAGGAGAAATGGCTGAATTTAAGGAGTTGTAAAATTCTTCATATAGAGGTGTTTGCATCTTCTTTAAATCTAATGCCTGTATGACAAAAAATAGGCACTGAAAAAGTCAAGGATCTTACTACGATTTACATATTAGCATATTAGACAGCAATATACACAGACATACATACTCCAGCTTTTAATGACTCCTTTAGCGGAGGCAAGACATACAGGTGGGGCAGGTTGGGTCACACATCAATATTAGTACAAAGTAGAGTTACTAGTGAAGTTGTGAATACAAACTCAGTTGTGTTACATGTGGTTACATACTTGTATGCATTGGAAACAGACTTTAGACGAGTTTCAACAACCCAAATTGACCCTAATGAGATAGATCACAACCCAACTCATTTCTAAGTAAATGAGTTGGAATTGCCAGCCTCGTTCAGTAAACTAAACTAAGTTATGTCATCTTCAGATTAAAACTGATAGATATAATACACAACTGAAAACTGAATCAACTACCTTTCAGCTAAATTGTTTGATTTGACCCTTTTTAACTAAATCAACCCCTTTTAGCTAAACTGTCTAAGTGTCTAACTTGACCCCTTTAATATGAAACACAACACAGATCGACCCATTCCTAAGTAAATGGGTTGAAATTCATAGTGCTCATCGACAGAAAAGAAACCAAACATGTAAACAAATCTCACCTTCTCATCCAGGAATGCTCTTATCTTAACTTCTGTAACTTCATCTTCTTCTTCCATTCCAGAAGCCCCATTAGGAAAGGTGAAACCATCATTATCTCCATTTTCTAATTCTACAGGGGTCCCCGCAGTAATTTCAGAAGCTTTATCTGGAAACAAATTAGTTGCTGCATTTGAACCCACTTCTGGACTTCCATCAAACTGACAGGGCCAGTCATCATCAGGTTCCATCATGGGATTATAACTCTGTCATGAGGTAGTACACCAGTTAGCGTTAAGATGAACCACATCCAAAAGCATGGTATATGTGCATTTGTGATACCTTATTGACATCAATGGTTTGTAAAGCAGAATCTAGCTTCATAGATTTGCCAGCCATGAGATCATCATCGTCCATCTGACACATGTCATCATCATATCTGCTTGCACCCCACATAGGTCCTCCAGAAAATTTGTCAGGGTATATTGTTGAGCACCTCACACTGTTCATACCGTGAGCATCCACCATGCCACCACTTGTTTTAATCTCTGGGCTAATGCTGCATTAGCAAAAAAAAAATTCATTCATTATTGCAAAAGGTACAAGTAGAATAATGGGTCAAAACAGTTTTTATGGATCAAAACGAGCTGGGTTGGGCCCATTCTATAAGCTTTGTCTGAATCTTTCAAATATTTATAATTAATTTTTGTGCAAGATGCGAATTACAAAATAATATTATTCCAAATGTAATATAAGTTTACGAATAAAAAATGTAAGGAGGTTTTATGCATTAAAACAACACCTTAGATAACTTTTGACCTGTTTTGCCCACGTATTCCATTTGATATAAAAACATAACCCGAATTGACCCATTCACAAACAAATGGGGCAAAATGGCGACCACTAGCAAAGACTAATAAGGTATAAACAAGCTGAAGGTAAAAAATCTTACAGATTTCTAGGTTCCTTCCTAGATATTGGTATTTGATTGCCAGGGGTGTCCTGATATCACAAAATTGTGTTATGATTTGTATAAACTATAAAAATGGTTTGGGTATGTTTGATTTTGAGAAACTGGATCAAGGAAGGTTCATGCTAAAAAACTGACCATAAGTGATACCCGAAAGACAGGATGAGTCTCATTATACTCCCCAGTAACAAAAGGATGCTGCAGAGAATCAACAAACACCATAAAAACCAAACTTTTACTTTACTATAAAATTTAAGTTCAAAGGGAATATGGACTGAAATAACTTAGCCAAAAACCTATTGCACAAAAAGAAATAGAAACGAACAAAACCAACTAGACATCTGATCTCTAAAAAGATCTGTCACAGAGAATCACCTGCAGCAACTCTGATGCATTAGGCCTGAGATCTGGTTCCCTACAAGCACAATCGGCATTTAAATGCAAGAAACAGACAGTGAAAATTATGAATTCAGTACAAACTGGATACACTCGGATGCCGTACATTAAAAAAATGATAAGCTGTTGTGTAGGAATGATCATATTATTAGGCACATCCCCCAAAAAAATAATAAACAGGAACAAAAAACAAAATTCATACTTTTGGAGGCATTTTAACAGAAAATCCTTTGCATCAGCAGAAAGATGGTCTGGTATAGGTGGATGAGCTTTTGTTGTCCCTATATGGAAGAGAGCAGCAACCTGAAGGAAACATACATGATTTAGTATATTACTGCCGGAAAAAAAAAAATCCACAACTGACTCTAAACCATTATGAAATAATCATAATGCACGTATATGCAAATACCTCCTGATATTGTTGGCTCCATGGAGGCTTTCCGGTTGCCATTTCAATAACAGTGCATCCGACACTCCATATATCAGCAGAACTAAAAAAAGAGAAGGCGACTCAATCCATCTTAATAGAGCAGTTAAATGTATACTGTATGTAAGTTGTGTTGCTTTCTTATGAACAAAAAAGAACAAAATCCATTGAAATGACAATGTTGAAAATGCTTGAAGAAAATAAGCTATCTTAAAAATCAAAAGAAATAACATTTACATAGAAAAACATCATATTATGAATGAAGAATACTATAAATTCAACGTTTATGACTAAAGTATTCAGGTCCGTACTAAGATATAACACAAAACGATTAGAAATAACAATGCGTTAGCATGATATGTATTTATTCACTTACAAGCTATGACCAGTCTGGAGTATAACTTCAGGAGCCATCCAATACGGGGTACCCTTCATTGACTTGGCACCAGTCATTGTAGCCTACGGAAAAGTATGCAAGCACACTGTTTATAAAGAGAATTATTCAAAGAGGAATAAATATTAAATAAAAAATCCCGCATACCAACTCTACAACTTTCTTAGAGGCCCCAAAATCTGCAAGTTTAATTTGTCCTTTATTATCAACAAGTATATTTGCCCCCTGCAAGAGCATTTTGTCAGTTGTCATATAAATGAATATACATGGCTAACTCCACAGTCCATACATTTACAACCTACAAACTCACATACTGATTTATTTCCCACATGCATACATACATATGAAAAGTTAGAATATACCTTAATATCCCTATGCATGATACCATTTTTGTGGAGATACTCCAGCCCTAATAATATTTGCTTCGTGTACATTCTAATCACCTGCTCCATATATAAAAAAAAGTAGAGAAAAATTTCAAATTCCAAAAATTATAAATTTGAAAAAGAAAAAGAAAAACAAAAAAAATTAAAAATTTTCTACTATATTATATTCTGTGTCTTTAGATGAGAAAATAATCTTTAGCCCCATGATGATTTCACCAACCAAATTTCTAAATTCACAACATTTTTCTAACCTAACACAAATTTTGTCATAAAAAGATCAGTCAAAGATTTAAATTTATGATAGCAGTAACTTACGGATTCAGGGAAGGAACCAAATTTTCCAAGGAGAGACGAGATGGATCCACCTGGAACAAATTCCAGGAAGATATTCAATGAAGACTCCTCTCTAGCGGTTCCTAGGTACCTCTGTAATCAAATTATATAAAAATTAATAACCCTATGATAGGAATTTCCATTTACCAAATGCAAGATGATAAAAACTATAGACACTTACAACAATATTTGGATGTGAAAGATTCTTTAAAAGCTTCACCTCTTCTTCCAACTCGCGGATATGAGCCTATCATGTGTTAAACTTTGATTAGTACATAACCATTTTTGTTATAGCCTTATAGGATAGAATTAAGAACAACGCGTCTTCACACTTTATAAAACACTCATCGAAAAATGTAGTTTGTCCGTTATAACTGTCATCTACAGTTGTGAAATTCTAACTGAATTAGTTACAGACTGAACTGGATCATGATTCACTAGTTAACAAAACAGATTATAACCAACTCAAATCAAATCACTAGTTATTAATTTATTATCTAGCAAACAAGTGATGTACAGCTTATGTAAATAAACACACCTGCGTTTTGTCTTTCGAAGCAGTATTTACAACAACAGAAACCTGCATATCAATATTCCAAACCACAAGTCAATAGTCAACACCAAAGGTATCATACTATCATAGTATCATGTACTATAAGGTAATTACGCTCTAAACCTGTTTAACAGCAAGCAGCTCCCCTGAATCCAAATTCATCCCCATATAAACCCGACCGAAAGCTCCACAACCGATAAGTTCCCCTTTCCGCCATCGGATCTGCGATCCGGCCTCTTCTTTCTTCATCTTCATCACAGCTCTCGGAGGAGGTAACGCCTGAACGGATGACTTTGAGAAGAGTCCGATTTTCGATTTGCGAATGCTCGAACCGATCTTTTCAACAAATCCTCCGAATGCACCACCGACACCGTCTTCGTTTCCATTACCTGCGGCTGAGGGTTTGAACACTAGTGATCGACGAACTGATCCGATGAAATCTTGCATTGTTTGGTGTTAATTGAAGAGCTATGGATTAATGGATGAATTGGAACATGAAGTGTTGTCTATTAGGGTTTCATTGGAATTTCTGTTCAGTTGTAATGAGAGAGAGAGAGAGAGAGAGAGAGAGAGAGAGAGAGAGAGGGAACCGTTGGAGAAAATGGTTTTCAAAAATGCGAAAATAAAGAAATCGATTAATGATGGTTTACGTTGGAGAGGCTTTTCATTATTATTATTCTTTTGCCACCCACTTAAAAGTCTTCACTTTTAAAGTTTAGTAATCGGTGTTTATTGTAAACTAATGGAAACTAAGGTTAAAAATAACCCGTGTTATGGGACGGGGGCATAAAACCGTAAAACAAGCGTGGGGATGTAAAACTGTGCTAATAGAACGACAATAAAAACAGGCAAAAGCATGAAAAATAAGCACGAATTTCTACGTGACGTAAAACGTAGACGGAGTCGAATTTATGTCGACAACTTTATTGAAGTTTAGGATCTATATGATAACTTTATAAAAGTTAATGGTAGAAAAGTAATCAGGCTAACGAAAAAAGTAAAAAATAAAAAGAATGATAAAACTTCAAGACAAACTAATAACGTACATAAAACAAGCGCTTGAACAAAATTTACATCAAGGGTGGGGCTCGGTCAGCCCTTATGCAAGTCCCCAAGTATGTGAAAAATGGCACCCATTACAAGGTGGAGGTTGCTGCTATTTATAGAAAAGATTTGGTGGGCTTGCACGCCCCTGCACATGGGACAAGTTGCAGACACATGTCTGACATACTGAAAAAGCAGGTATTTTTGTCGCGTGCGGCGCACGGCCGTGCACTAAAGTGCACCCCCGAGCGTGTGTGACCCTTGTTGTCTTTTCTTGCTCCAGAAGCTTCCACGCTTTGTATTTACTAGGCAGAGCCATGCATAAGGTTGTGCAACCGTGCAATGGCTGTTCTTTATCACTTTTGCCATCTTTTCTACATCGGGGGAGTCTTTAGCCACGTATTTTGATATGCATAGTATTTAGGATCTTCAAGAATCTCCGTTTTGCATCTTTTCCGCTTCTTTTTTTCCTAGGAGCCATAAATTACTATAAATTATAGTTAGGAACGATTTTGTAAGATTTCAACTAAATAATAGCCTAATTGTATCCTAATTAGCATTATTTATATGCATAAAATATATGTAATATGATGTCATATCATAATATCCCCAGATTTAAACTTTTTCTTTACTTAAGCAAACCAAAACTTAAATCAACATAAGGCAAAAGCATAAGGGTCTGTTTTGGTATGGCGTAATGGAATGGATGAGGGAATGGAATGGACGAGGTAATGGAATGGACAAGGTAATGGAATGGATCATTACCATTCCATGTCTTGTTTGGTTGCCATGTGGGAATGAAACAAAACATTACTTTATGTTGTTGGATAAGCAGGAAAAGACGAAGGAATAAAATCGGTGGTGAGTGGTAGTCAGTGGCGGTGATGGTGGGTGGTGATATGTGGTGGTAGCGGTGGTGGCGGCGGCAGTGGTGGTGGCGGTGGAAGGTGGAGGTGGATGGCCGTGATGGTGGGTGGGCGACGATGGTGAGTAATGGCGATGGTGGGTGGTGGTTGGTGGCAGTGATGGTATGTGGTGGTGTGTGACGACGGCGGTGGTGGTTGGTGGCGAAGATGGCGATGGGTGGAGGTGGATGGTGGTGATGGTGGGTGGCGGCGGTGGTGGGTGGGTGAAGGTAGTGGGTGGTGGTGGTTGGTGGCGGCGATGACAGTGATGGGTGGTGACGGTGAGGGTGGGCGACGATGGTGGGTGGTGGGCGACGGTGGTAGGTGGTGGGCGACGGTGGTGGTCGGCGTTGGGTGGTTTTGGATGGCGCCGGTGGGTGGGTGACGGTGGTCGGTGGCGACGGTGGTGGGTGGGTGGGTGAAGGTAGTGGGTGGGTGAAGGTGGTTGGTGGTGACGATGGTGGTGGGTGGTGGTGGTTGGTGGTGACGCTGGTGGTGGGTTATGGTGTTGTTAATAAAGGGTGAATGAGGGATGAAATGAAAAAAAAAACATGGGGGGTGGATGGAATGGTTTTGAGGGAATGGAAATGCCTTGTGGAATGGGTGATTCCATTCCTTTAACCAACCAAACACACTATTTTTCATTACCTCGTAATGGTGTCCATTCCATTCCCCCTTCCATTCCATCATACCAAACGCTACCTAAGTTCAAACCTCGAGACACCTTTTATTATTGATAGTAGAAAAATAAGGTTACATGACACGCATACTATGACTTTGTATTATGCATAACCAACACTTGCACACAAGGTTTACTTAACTTTGGATTATATTTTTTAATTTATGTTATTTTTATTTAATAATTAATTTATATATAATTATAGTTATAATTAAATCAATAATAATTATCCGAGATGATATTTACATAGCTTTTTCAATTTACATTTAACTCCTAGGATAAACTAACGGGATGGGTTTAATTTGTTTTAGTTATTAACAATAACAAACATATAACTTAAAGTAATAACTATTGGAATCTGTGGCGTGACGTGGTGGAAATTCAGTTTCAATCGATATCTATTTGGTTCGTCTTGATACCGTCTTTCCTTCCAAATTAGAAGGATACGAAGACTAATATACAATTTTATTATTTACTATTTTACCCTCTCACTTGATATATAATAAAATCCAAAAAGGATATAATTCTAAAATATATATTTCTTTTCTTTTTCTTGTCAATGCAAGAATACATAAAAATCTTTACTTCATTTTCTTTTCGTTTCAACTCGAAAACACAAAATAAAATTATGTATTTCATGTTCTCTCTCATTCTTTTCGATCCTAATCTCCCTTTCTCTCCGTTTCTTTTGTTTTAGTAAACTCTCGTAAAACGGTAAAGTGAAAAAAATAAGAAACCAAACATGTAAAAAAAAAAAATTCTAAAATCACCACAAAAGAAAAGAAAAATTGTTTGCGAACCAATAGGAGCCGGACATGTGGCAAGGCTGTGGAAAACCACCGACCTTGCTAATTGTGGTATACTCAACTAAATAAATAAATAAATGGGATTGGAAAAGATATCCTTCTTCTAATAGTGAGGTTTCGGAGCTGGTAGAATGCCACAAAATGGTAGCGGTGGTCCGGCTTGATCATAGGAAGGATACTTGGAGATGGAAGGTTGGGTCTAATAGTATGTATATGGTTAAGGAAGCTCGTTTGTGGTTAAGTAAAGCCGGTGTGAATGAGGAGAGATCTAACTACAAATGGTGTAAATGGCTCACTAGTTAGTGCAATGTTTTTATGTGGAGGGCTAATTTGGATAGGATTCCGACGGCTAAAGCTCTTATTCGTAGGAATATAAATGTGGGTGACGGTCTTTGTAATTTTTGTGGTGAGGTCGAGGAGACTACGGAGGATAATTTCACGGCGTGTGTTGTGGCCAATGGTGTGTGGAACGGTATTGCTTCTTTGCTTAAAATCCCTCCAATGTATGTTTTCTCGGTGAAAGATATTCTAGAGCTTGTGGATCACTTGAGTTTTTCTAGTTCGAAGAAGTAGGTGCAGGTGTTGTTCGGTATTTTTGTATTAGTTTGCTAGAAAATATGGCCTACCAGGAACGAAATAATCTTCAAATAGGGTAGTGCTAATGTGACGTAGATTTTGTCGGATATTAAAGCGCTTAGCTTTCTGTGGTTTAACAGTCGGTCGAAGAAGGGTAGCATAGTATGGAAAGATTGGTGTAATTTTGATATAACTTGATGTATTGGCTTTGTGGTTATCTCTAGCTTGGAGATAGTTCGTTTTTTGTGTTAATGAAGTTAACCTTTAAAAAAAAAATAAATAAATAAATAAATTACAACAGGTTTCTTTCTACCTTTTACTACTACACGTTCTCCATACCTCGTTTTTAGTGAAGATAAGTTCCACAGATATTTGCTTTCATTTTCCTAAGATTTTTTCTTTCGATCAATCAATCAACACAAACACAAAGGCAGCTGAGCAGAAGAAGAAAGAAGAAGAAGAAGATGGGTGGTTTGGATATGGAATCGTTGGTGGACGCAACAGCAGGTGCCATTGGATCTCTGGCTAGCACTACTATCCTCTACCCTTTAGACACCTGCAAAACCAAGTACCAAGCTGAATTACGTACCCCCCATCTCAGAAAATACAGGTTCGTCTTCCACCCCCTTTAATATTATCCATCCTTTGCTTTCAGTTATAACTATTTTGTTGTTACTTGCTAGTTTTATCAGTGAATATTATGTGAAACATTGGTGGTTTTGAGTTTGTTACTAGTCTGAGTAGGTTGATTGGTTTATTTATGAATTGTGGATTGAATTTTGGTAATTTGTAGGGTGTTTGTTAATGAATTGTAAAAGCTTATGTTTCTGAAGTCTGAACACATAAGTGAACTACTAACCCATATACGAAGGTTTAGCTTTCTAAGTTTCTATGAATATATGATGAGGGGCAAAATCGTCAACTTCTAGGAATTTGAGAGGACGGGTTCTTTTCGAGCGAGGGGGAATTAACCGATTCATATGGGGACTGTGAGAGTGTAGGAGACGTGAAACTAGTGAAAAAAAAACGGTTTTTCTTGGTTTTCATTTAATTAGCAAATCATTTTATGTGATTTGTTAGTTGTCATATTTTATTTCTTAGTTATTGTATTTGATTTCATAGTTATGGTTAGAATCTCCAATGAAGGCTACCTACTGTAACAATGAAGATTCTTTTGGTATTTGGTAATATCATAATTTTGTTCAAAGTGTGTGTGTTTTCTCTCAAATCGGGTGTTTATTAGACGTTTTATGCTTCTGTTTGGCGTGATATGTGGCAATTTGCAATTCTGTTCTGCATCAATACACATCACACTTTGCTAGTACTAGTAATCACATAGTAACCATTGTCCATTCCAACCCAAAATTTGATCATAATTCACAAATGTTGTTGTTTACCGGTTGGCGTTTCTTATCAACTACACTTATATAGTGGTTTGAAGCACAAAAAATTGAAGTTGTGGATTGATATTTAAAAAAGCTATAAGTGTTGAAGTTTTGATGCTAATGTCATATCTGAACCCCCGCAATGTATTGGTTAATATATCTACTATTTATATCTCTTTATTCATATCTTGCACAGGAACCTTACAGATGTTCTCTGGGAAGCAATTTCCAAACGTCAGGTTCTTTCATTGTTTCAAGGGCTAGGGACAAAGAACCTGCAATCGTTTATCTCATCATTTATATACTTTTATGGATACAGCTTCTTTAGGAAGATGTACATTGAGAGATCTGGATATAGGTCTATTGGGACTAAAGCTAACTTGCTTATTGCTGCTGTTTCTGGCGCTTGTACCGTTGCAATAACCCAGGTTAGTCAAAATCATATTAGCACGTCTTACCATATACATTACTTGTGACAAAATGAGCATGTAGAGTTTCGGGTCAGAACAAACTTTCTAGTATGCGTCGGGTTGTGTTGAACCTGAAATTTTTTTGTCCAATATTCTTTTTTTTTTTCATTTTATAAATGATAGTCTGTCTGTTATGAGTTGAAAATAACCAAACATTTTGAAATACACTTAACCAAACTTTGTTGATTCTACGTGTCCAAGATAAAACACAATTGATTAAATCTGAGGTGTTTGTTCAGCCATTGGATACAGCTGCATCAAGGATGCAAACCAGTGATTTTGGCAAATCTAAAGGGCTATGGAAGACCCTCTCAGAGGGAACCTGGGGAGAGGCGTTTGATGGACTTGGGATTTCAATTCTGCTTACGATAAATCCTGCAATTCAGGTAATTCAGCATTGCTAGGAGATTTAACTAAATGAAAAAAAGAAAAAAAGAAAAAGAAAATAGAAGATCTGATAAATGCTTGAGATGTGAAACTTTCACTTCCTGATCACTGAATCAGTTGCTAGGATATTTAACTAAAAACCTCTAGACTATCTTGAGCAGTAAACCGGTGCAAATTCAATATTTTAAAATAAAAACCGATCAAATCGTCTTACAATTAAACACCAAAATACTTGATTAACACTGATATTCCTAAAGAAAATTAAATGTAATCTTTTTTGTTTTGCAGTACACCGCATTTGATCAACTGAAACAAAGATTACTGGAGGGACAGCAAGGTAACCCGCAGTCACTTTCCGCCCTTACTGCTTTTCTGTTAGGGGCAGCCTCAAAGTGTGCTGCTACTTGCTTGACTTACCCCGCTATCAGGTATAATCTTTTTTGTGGGTGGTTTTTACAAATAGAAGGTATATTTTGACTTTTGAGGTCAAACTATGTCAGTATGTCTTCTAACTCAAAGTTGGTATCAGTTGTGTTACTGACTTCACACATTATTCCATTTTCCTATACAAATTTTTTTTTAGAAATAAACTAAAAGAAGTGCAAAATACATAAAAGCATAACCAACTTTGATCAAGTTTCTATTTTAGGTAACTGACTTTTGTTGTGGCGAATGGACCCATGAAAAAGTCAACATGATCAAATGAACAATTTTGACCTGGCAACCTGTATGATTACCTTGACTTTAAACCAAAAATCGTATTACACAGATGCAAGGTGATGATTCAGGCTGCAGAATCTGATGAAGATACATACGAGGAATCAGAAGTGAAGTCAAGAAAAACGGTATCAGGCGCACTGTATGCTATATGGAAGAAGGAAGGATTCCTCGGATTCTTCAAAGGTTTAAGAGCTCAGATCCTTAAAACGGTGCTAAGCGCGGCTTTTCTTTTAATGATAAAGGAAAAGATCACAAAGAGCACTTGGGTACTGTTCCTGGGAATTAGGAGATTCTTGTTTTTAAGCAGAAGCAGGCTAAAAAGTTCTTAAATCAGTTGGATTCTTGATTGTAATAAGGACCAAATGTGGTCTAGCCAATTAAGATGTATTCTTGATTTGGTGTATTGTTTGTGTGCATCTTATTTTTAAAATTTGTATGATATAAATAGTTAATAACAAAATTATGCAATTTCTTTGAGTTATAGTTGCCATAGAGCGAATATAAAAATTGTCATTCAAATCACAATAATAAGAAAATATTTCTTTTTACTATTTTATTTAAATTCTTTACTAAATTTTGTACTAAATATTTTTGTTATATTAGTATTACTAATAATTTGAACACAGTTTTTTGTAACTTTCGTAACGGAATAACTTTTATTCTCGTAAAACCAATAGAAATGGTTTGTTTTATTTAGATTTGTTATTATATATATATATATATATAATATATATATATATATATATATAGGGTAGGGTTCAAATAGGAACCAACCCTTAAGTAGGAACTATAGGAACCAATCTGAGCCATCCATCTTCAATGGCATGATTGTAAATAAGTAAAACTTTAAATTAATTGTTATTTTAATAAAAGGGTATTAATGTCTTTTGTTCAATATCATTTATTAGGTAATTAATAAGAAACTCATGTATATTTGGAAACAGCAAATTAGTGTCTATGGTATACCCAAACGTATTTATTGTATATACTATTAAAATTATATCTCGGTATATATACAACAGTGTACATTGGTGTATATTCGTTTTTTCATTCATCATCATCACCAACACAAGATATACATTGGTGTATATTCGTTTTTTCATTCATCATCATTCAACATCATCAACACAGATATACATTGGTGTATATTGGTTTTTTCATTCATCATCATCATCAACACAGATATACATTGGTGTATATTCTTTTTTTCATTCATCATCAACACAGATATACATTGATGTACACAGATATACATTGGTGTATATTCATCTCGTCCCACCGGGAGACTCATATACATTGCTCGACGAGGAACCTACAATAAAAAAAATATAAAATTAAAAATGAATTTTTACAATATTTAAAAAATATAGTTAGACATGCTACAACTCATATACGGTACACCTGTGTATATTGAGTAACACACAGGCTGTGTCATACTGCACATTCCATTTTTTTATAATGAATATACACCTGTGTATATTTAACGTCAAACAAAATACTATCAGTTTATTATAACGTCTTTTACCACCTATAATACACTTGTGTATAATAATTAATGGATTTGTTGTTATACACTGGTGTATAACAACTAAGAAACTAAGAACAAATCTTATTGTATCTGTACAACCCCAATAACTATATATGATACACCAGTGTATAACTCTTTACTCATTTCAATTCTGTGCGTAAAATATGACTTACAGAATACAAAACAACTATTTTGCAAATCAATAATAAACCACACTATAAGGCTAATCCAAATAGAAATCACAAAAAACGTGATTCTCGCACAAAAAAAATTAAAAAAAATAAAAACAATACATAAATACCTTGATTTTCAACACTATTTAGAAACAAAGCTTGTGATTGTGTTTCATGATCTTCTATCACATGAGATTGTGATTCAATATTTTCATGTATAGAATTATTATCCATAACTTGAAAATCTGAATCGTTGGCCGATTTTAGATTCTTTTAAATCGAAAGTTTTTTTCAATTCAATCAATTTAAATCTTCTGAATTCGACTGGAAGTTATTTCGATTCAATCGAATTCAATCGAACGTGATTTTTTTTTATTTGGATTAGAGATGAAAATAGGTTGAGAGATTTAAGGAAAGTAAAAAAAAACTTGCATGTTAATCGCAGGAAGATAATTAACTGCCATATATAAAACTTTTAATTAAATTAAAATATAATATTTAATTGTCTAATTACATAACTACCCCTTAGATCAAGATCAAAGATGAATGGCTCAGATTGGTTCCTAAGTTCCTAACTAGGCTCTTGGTTCCTATTTGATCTTTTTCCTATATATATATATAGGGACAGGTTCAAATACAAAGTAATGAAAACGTGCGAAGTGTGCGAAGTCACGTAACATACAAAATTACGTAACATGGACAGAAACCTACTAGTTCCATAACTAAAATCACGTAACATATAGTCCATTACCAAAAGTTACGTAATTTTGTATATGTGATTTTTTTTAGTTATGAACTACTAGTGATTCTGTTTATGTTACGTAATTTTAGGTATGAACTAGTAGTGATTCTGTCTATGTTACGTAATTTTGTATGTTATGTTTTTTAAGGGTATGAAAAAAAATTTATGTAAAGTTTTTGAATGATTCTGTCTTATGGTACGTAATTACGTAATGACCTATATGTTACGTGATTTTAGTTATGAACTAGTAGTGATTCTGTCTATGTTACGTAATTTTGTATGTTACGTGACTTCGCACACTTCGCACGTTTTCATTACTTTGTAGAATAACCGTCCCCTATATATATATATATATATATATATATATATATATATATCATTTTGAAACATGTCGGTGCTACAGAATGTGAACATGTGGCAAAATGGTAATTATGTGTGTTAACTGAGGGCAAAAATGATGTAGCTATCTTGCAGAAAGTAGGCTTCCTTTACCGCTTATTTATAGGAGTGTCATCTTCTACGTGAATAGAAACAGACAGCCTTGCATCGCCATCTGCATCGGAGAACGACACCGTCATAATCTCTGGCAAAGCTTTTACCATTCGCATACCCGTTGTTGGTTGGCGAATCGGTACTCTTCGTCGTACTTCCGCCGCGTTCACATACCCGTTGTTGGTTGGCGAACCTTCGTCGTAGTTCCACCGCGCGGAGCACGGGGAACTAAACTAATTATTATTATTTGTAATGTATGATTTTTAGGTTAAACAACCAAACTCAAAGTCAAGCTCAGTTAGACGAATTTTACCCATTCAACAAATTTAATGTTACATTTATCAAAGCGGTATTCTTCAGAATCAAATCATCGCATGATCAAATTTTCACCCTACAAAATTGTGTAAACATGTCCCTTTCCTCATAAACCTTGTATATGATAATAAAAAAATTATCTTCACCGCCGACCCCTTCCTCTCCCTCTTCCGCCACCTCCTCCACGCCCTCTTCCACCACCACCTCCTCGTCCTCTTCCGCCACCACCTCCCCGCCCTCTTCCACCTCCACGCCCACGCCCTGAAACCCTGATCTATCAGACTTTAATCCCAGTGACTGTATTCCCCTTCTTTTTTCGCGAGGATTATCATCATCATACTCGTCTTCCACATACTTCCCTTTGCTTCTGGATATAAATGAAATCTCTCGTGACCCTCCAGGCCCTGCCTTAACCTTGTTGAAACCGTTTGAACTTTTATTATTTTCTAAAGCTTTAACCCTCTCTTCCAGTGGCAGAGCATCCTCTTTGGCAAGTGACTTGCGGTTTCTAAATGCTTCTGCGTGCCTCTCATCCTTCACTTCATACAATCTGCACATAATATATTATTATTCCGATAATAATGTTAGTTTTTAACACAATCATTTACGAGGTTTCATGAATTCGAAAATACAAGCACCATTTGACATGTAACGAGTTAAAAGGAACCCGAAGCAACCCATTCGTACTTAAAACGAGTCGAAATCTGTAAAAGAAATATATCATTACCTTGGAGCACGGGATTTCTTTTCATCTTTATTTTTATTATTTGTAGGATCGTCATCTGAGGATTGATATTCTACAGATGCATCAGAATCACTTTGATCCTCATCTTCTTCCTCAAAAGGCTCGAAATGTTCTTTCACTAATGACTGCTGCACAGGTGCAGCTAAAGGATGCAAAGCCCGATACTCCATTGAGTTTTCATCAACTTCAAAGTCCTGATACCATCATAAAAAAAGGGTCATTAATGTTACAAGAAACGCCTCGCTTGAGAAGGTATGATATCAATATAAAGAGAGAACATGACTAGTAGTTAAAATCGGTTCCTGTGATATGACCATCAAAAAGAGCAAACTAAACAGTACAGAAACAAGATTTACATGTTTTCCTGAATCTAACAATCAGCTTTCAATTATGCGCAAAATAGAAAGACTTGCGTTTTATTAATCACTATAGCTATAGCTGACCTTTTATTACCAATTGTAGCAATAAATGACTTTTCCCCGTTCCTGCTAGCAGGTGCCTTTTGCTGTTTTTTAACAAATTGCTGTTGTGGCGTCTTATCGTCATTTTAGTGTTGTGCAAATCCCACATGGTGTCTAAATTACTAATGTGATGCCTAATAATTTTTTTTTTTCATATTGACTAAAAAATATAAAACCTTTTGACAAGTTTTTTTTTTCCTAATAAACATTTGTTGCACAATGTCATCTGATGTGACGGCTGGCATGTATACAACCATGCCAATCGGAAGTCTGCACTTTACAGAGTAAATCGGTTAAAATGGGATTGGCTACTAAAATCGATAGTAAATGGTAAACTGGTTTCTACATCATCATCATCATCATCATCATACTCAGTTAATCCCACCTATAGCAAAGCTATGGTAGGGTCTGAGGAGGGTAAGATGTAGACAGCCTTACCTCTATCCCCTGAGAATAGAGAGACTGCTTCCAGTGAGACCCCCGGCTCGATGTGGTTTTGTGTCAAGGCCTTGGACATAAGGCACATAACACTTAGCAATCGGGACAAACTCGATTGGTGCATGTACCCCCTTGTCTTTTGGCTATCAATGCCACCACATGATGCATGATTAACCGTCCGTCGTTTTTAACATTATTTTCACGAAATTAGTAAAATAACGTTAAAACTAGTGCAACTTTACTTTTGCCCCCCGAGGGCCACACATATACACATTATATGCGCACACCGTAAGTGGGGCGTGTAAACTGGTTTCTACTTTGTGCCTAATTTAAAGCTGGTTGCTAAAGCCGAGAAAAGGTCTAAAGTTTGTTTCTATTTCGGTGTTCGGGCAGCTTGCCCTTAAAAAGGTTAACTCTAGGAACATTACATAATTTTTAAAAAAAAAATTGTGTACCTCATCAGTAAACATAGATGTGAATCGATTATCTTGAAGAACGTCAGAAGTGAGCCCCTTCTTTTTCTTAGATGGTTTTTTAGTATCAACAACATCGGTTTCTTTTTTATTAACTTCTAATTCTTCATCTTCAAGAATACGTTTTGCAAGACCCCGGTTAACCTTAGGCAACTTCCTCTTTATCTGCAAGAAAAATAATAATAATCCCGAAGTCAACACTCGTAAGATAACATTTCTCATTTGTTAAAAATAATTATTGTAACAGTTCAAAGTACGAACCGTGATTCGGGTACCGCGTTCCGCTTCTTCCTTCTCCCGCTTCCGTCTCTCTATATACTCTTCATACACCATTGGATTAGCCGTTGCCTGGGCCTGCAAATACATTTTAACCAGAATTTTAAACAAATAGTAAGAAATAATAAAAATAATGATACAATTTGTATTGTCCAACAAGAATACAAGATAAATCACCCTTTTATACAGGCGGAAATCGATAAAGAATCCATGCATGTAGGCTCTTAGAAGATTTGTGCCAATTAAATTGGTTAAATTCAACTTCTCAAGTTCCTCTTTTGTTAAAAATTTGTAATCATCATAAATAGTAGTCTGTGCATCCTCCTCCAACTCTTCCTACATATAAACACATTTATAAATTATAATATGCCACAAAAGACACTTAAGATGTAAAATTAATGTAATTAGTAATATTTGCTGACATACTGTTAAGTTTTCAATGTATGAACACCACTTGGGAGCGGGTCCCAAGGCTGGCAAGAAATAGGAAGGGATTTGGCTGGTGTCTAGAGCCAATAACATCAGTCCACTTTCATTGAAAACACACATGTCATTAATTGCTCCCGCTGTTGGTTCAATACTAGTCATTCCATCCCCCTGAAACCAATTTGAAACTCATCAAAAAGTCGCTGAGGTACAAGATTCAGGTTATACAAGAGCAATTTGGGCTTTAATTTTTAATGTATATCAGTATATGACACATCATAAAAAATAAATAACTCATCGTCTCATCCCTACTTAAGGCAAATATTATATGTTCTGCATAAACAAAGAAAATCATGAAATGCACACTTACGGTTTCTGGATCCCAAATCCGAACAATATGCTTATCAGTAGTAATTAGCTTTGGCCTCTCAGAGTTGAGAGTTTGATGCCATTTGATGTTTAATATAGGGCTTCCATACCTATTTATATTTTGCCAAAATTTAGTGAAAAAATATCTTCACTGCAATGCTATAATATACCAGCAGCCTAAAACTTACATGTGATCTTTGACTCGAAGAGGAGATGATGAGCGCAGATCATATATCATCACCTGTAAATTAGTAAAAGTAAGCCATAAAAAAACGTGATTAGTAATAGTAATTAACCCGGCATACAACAAGTACATGATAAAACATAATGCAAAATATAGATATACAGAATGATACTTCAAGCATACCTTTCCACCGCTACTTCCAACAGCCATGTGATAGCCTCCATCTCCATCAAACTCAATAGCAGTGACTTCCTACATGATACAAGAATTTTAGTAAATATTCTTAGTTTCTTATTTCCAACCATAACCTAAGAAAAAACAAGTAAGTCTTCTACAAGAAAAAAAAACAACAATAATAGAAAAAACCGAATGCATGAAGTTACAGTCTACACTACACATTTTCTGAACGTACCTAGTCCCCGTTTCTAAATCTAGAAAAGACCCTTATAATAACTTATTAGAAGAAAATCACGCAAAATAACTGATCACAGTCTCTTATACCCAAGCCATCAATCAAACTATTCAATGAATTGCTACAACGAGAATCATAAAAACAACACATATTGCAATCTAAATGAATAAACAAGAAAATAACCTGATCACCCTCACTTGCAGATGTAACGGCATTGAGCCTGGCCACAGAAGATCTTATCCTCATGTCAAAGCATTCAACAGCACCATCCTCACCACCACCAGCAATTAGCCCATGATACTTGCTGGAATTTAACAAACAACAAAAAAAACATATTATTAAAGAATGAGGAAAATGCAATTGCATTTATGAGGTCAAGCTCACCTTCTTGAGACTACATTTAGTGCTGGAGATTGTGTGTTAAGAGAAGACAGAAAGCGTCCCTGTGTACAAAGTACTTTTATTAGATCCGCTTAGAGCTTATACACTTAAAGGCAAAAGAAACTAATAATATCTCATTATAACAGGTGGGCGGTGAAGATGCTTCAGGTTTGATACCTGTTCTAAGTTAATTCTGTATAAATCAGGTGAAGAAGCCGCACATATCAAATCACATGACCAGCAATCATATATAATATCCCTTCCCATCCTGCTCATAAAAGAAGAGATGTAACATATGAACTTAACTAGGATAAACCGTAGCAAACAAGATTATGGAAGTAATGAAACAAATGCAATTATTTACTAGTCACATGGTTTAAAAGCAACTATCCGACTACTAGTAACAAATATAGAACACCCTTCAAATCTCAATAATTAGAAAGCAAGGCCAAGAATCTCATGGAAAGTAAATCCATGTCATTATTCTGTAATAACTAGCATAAAAGTAATACTGAATTATAGTTCTATCAAAAGTGGATTCTTTTTTAGTATAGCTCATCCCAAAAAATGGGACTGTGACATTTACTTTGGAACAAGAGGTCATATAGACAGATAATAAACACAGATCAAATTAAAGAGGAATCAACATTATTGTAAATAGATAAATGTCTTATTGAGAGAAGTTTAAGTACCTTGGTATGCGTAAACTGTAATGACTTCCATATTTCGCATGTAAATTAACAGAACGATCAGCACAAAGGAACGCAAGCTTTGAATAATCATCACTCAGCACCTGTTCATATGTGGAAAAAAGAATGAGCAAAATGTAACAGACTGCTTCTACCTCTTGCAAATTATTATTTAAGCTTTCATATAAGAAAAAACCAAAATGTAAGTCAATCTTAAACCTGGAAATTGATTATCTCTGATACCAGATGCCTTTCAAACTTCAATGAGAGTTCCCTTAACTCGTATACTTTGACTTGTGGAGGGTAAATACCTAAAACTCACAGTCAAGTCAGAAAAGTTGCTAACAGTGTCACAGTCTACTACATATGATATGAACAGAGCAGAACGGAACACAAAAATACATCGCAAGTTCCCAATAACCTGAAGCAATGAGAAATTCGCCATCCGGGGTAGCTTTTATTCTAGTTGTTGCAGTTTCAAATCTTAAATCTTGAATCAAATCCACCCTTTCCATGTAACCTATACAATTAACATATATTCACGACGTTCAACTTACAAGTACCACATCTAACCGACAAATGTCACACTCGCTAATTATTAAAGAGAATGCAAATAATCAACAAAATCCATACTTTTGTCTTTGCGAAGAGCTCTAAGCTTCTTCGGCGCTAACCAAGTAGCCAACGAGCGGTGTTTGTCCCGCCATCGTATACATCTTGACTCCATTAATGGAGGTAGACTTCATACTACCTCCTCCTTGGTATGCCATTGTAACTATCTTTAAACTTCCCTAACCCTAACAGCTGTCATACCAAATCAAAGAATCAATAATAAACTAATAATCAACATAACCAAAATTTTAAATTTCAATCACTTAAAATTTCAAACTCCATACATACTTGGGAGTAGAATAAGTTGAATCGAGATGAAATTAGCTGTACCCGGTAATTATTCTGATAAGGATATTATTTAATCGTATCTGATGCTAAAAGAACATCAGATAATAATAATAAATATTGATTGAAAGAGATGAATTGCTCTTACAGGTTACAATAGGGGCCGACGTAAGACACGAACGTGATTTGGAACCCTAGACTCGATCCTCTAATAGCAGAAACCCTTTTTCAACGTTCAACTAAAACCCTACTTCCAATCTGTGTTTTTATTGTTATTTTTTTAAATTTTTAATTATTGAGTAAATTACCAAAACATCCCTGTGGTTTAGGCCAACATGCCATTCCAATCCAAACTTTTAAAAATTGCTTGACCAGTCCCTGACTTTTGAGAAAATAGGCCAAAACAGTCCAAAGACGTAAGTCAAAGGCAATTTGGTCAAGTCACTTAAAAAATTGTCTTCTTCCCTAGCTCCATTATTGCAGATCAGACCCACCACCCACCATCTCTTCCAGGTAGAATCACAGGATAATCGCGCCCTTTGATGCTAAACCTGTGACTACAATAATCAAATTTATTATGGAGTTCCATTAACAAGATCCTACTAAGTATGGGATTATTACTTAATACCCAATAAAGAAAAGCCCTAAATACCTATCAACCCACTAAAATGATTAAGATATCATTCAAAATAGCTAAAGATTTTAGCAAAACGTAACTAATATTATCATTGACTGGTATAAGATGACTGATTTAAATTTTGCAGGCATCAGTTAAATTATTATTATTAGTGTTTCAATGAATACAACAATATTTATTAAGTTGGATAACAGTAAATTAACAAGAGGGGGGACTTATTACTAGTCGTTAAGGATGGCAGGGGAGACTTGAGGGATGCGGTTGAGGAGGACTTGAACGACGTCGTCAGTAAGAGGCTGCCGTAAACAAACACTGTATGGGAATTACCGCCTACTGCCACTGTACCAGAAGATGCCATCGCCATTACAACTCCTCCTCTCCAACTGTTTTATCAGCAGAGAGAAGAATTAGACTGATTGAAGGTTTCTTTGTGAGGGTGGAGGAGATGGTGGGTGGTGGATCCGATCTGCAATATTGGAGCTGCAAAAAACAAAAAAAACATGATCAAGTGTTATGTTAGAAGTATCACTACATAATACGCATCAATATTGTACAATAATTTAGATATATTCATAATACTTACTCCCTGCCCCGTTCTTATTTAAAATCAACGAGAAGGTTGCGTCATAACTTGAAGACCACCTTGAAATGGAGCACAAGGTGGTTGAGGATTGTATCCACCCTCGCTCCGGCTACAACTGTTTTCAAGATCAACAAGCATTACTTCTATTAGGGCAAGTCTTTTGGGTGAAAAGACTATTTTGCCCTTAAGGTCAACGTTGACGTTATCTTAGTTAACACGATAAAGTAACGACGTTGGTGGTAGGGACTCGATTGACCAATTTCGTAAACCACAGGGACTCAAGTGACCTAAATTGAGAATTAGGGACTCAACCTACAGACTAGATATAACTATAGGGACTCAAATTGTAGTTAACTCTATAAAAAATTTAGTGTTATATCATCATGGTTTGAAACAAAAACCAGAATTTTGATAGTCTTTTGTAACATTGGATTATGCAATAAAAGTTAGATTTGTGTTGGAAAGCAAATGAGAGCATGTTGGTAAAAACTTTCTTATCGAATGTATTGTTTTAAAGTTATGCGATGACAACATGACATATTTCTAAACATAAGTATGTAAAAGATATTGGTTTTTTTTTTATAATTTTGTTCAGATAATTCGACGTGTCAATAGTTAATAAAAGATTTGCTTTTTGCCAATTTTATATGTAAAAAGAAAAGTATGAAAAACCTACTACATCTTTAATGGTGGAGATGGTTTTGATTTAGTTGCCAAAACAAAATTTTAAATCCGGTGTACAAATCCAAACAGGTTGTGGAGGCGATATTGTGGATGTCCGCAGGGAGATGATAGTGGTGGAGGCGCTGCAGATAATGTTCGCGGGTGGTTGTAGTGTCTGCGGCGGCTATGATGTGGCTCGTTTGGAGATATTTTTCATAAGTTAACCCAAATTGTATTAATGAGTAAATCCAAATTGATCCATTGTCTGATTAGAGTTGATTCAAATGAAACCATATGTAGATTCTTTTAAATCCAAATAGATTCATTCTTTAAAAATTTAATCATGGTTGGATCCTCGCACAATAAAATTGGTAATTCTCATCATGTTGATTGTGTAAAGTTTGACAAATCCCATCACGTTAATGTATACCATATCAATATAAAAATAACGTTTGGATGTAATGCATTATTTTGTGTGTCTTGACATTTTTCCAACACCTTTATTTGTACAATACATTAGGTACTTTATAGAATGCAGGTTTATGGGTTTTAGCCTTTATGGTCTTGATCGATAGAACACGAAAGAGCATTAATAATGTGACTTACCATATTATCTAATACACTTCCTAACAGCTAATTGATCAATCTTTCGTGTCCTTAATTTTTAGCATATTTTGATCGCCATCGTGACCTACATTTCATGATAAGATCACCACTACCACCTCCGCTCTCAAGTTGAAGTAGATGTTCACAATCAACATGTTTGCAATCGGCTATGTCTCCATTGTCGGTCC
The DNA here is from genome assembly GCA_030844895.1 of Ambrosia x helenae. Taxonomy (NCBI): domain Eukaryota; kingdom Viridiplantae; phylum Streptophyta; class Magnoliopsida; order Asterales; family Asteraceae; genus Ambrosia; species Ambrosia x helenae. The sequence continues at coordinate 16,528 of JAUTDX010003352.1, read as the reverse complement.
CAATTACAAAAGTGCGAGATTGCACCACATTATCCTGCCTGCACTCTCGACAATACTCTAAAGTCATGCTAGTGAGCTCGTAATTTTCCATAATCGTCACGGGAACACTCTATAAAAAAAATCAAGTGTCTTAATTTATCACAATTCATCCGTAATTAGAATGTGAGACTATCTGATTACCTCAAGGATCCACCCAATATATTTCACATTGTTAACATGTTGATTGATATCCAAATCGCTCCATCTTGGCTAATCATGTTCAAACAATCAAGAAGTTTAGATATAAGCACCAGCAAACCCACTATGTAGTGATTCATGTACATGAAGTCTTTTCAGAACCGTACTAGACCAGCTAGACTTAGAAATGGACACATAACCTATTCGGTTTTGTGAATTTGAATTGTTTTCATTTTAAAACGACTCGCTACTGTTCAGATCAAATTTAAAAAAAATGTTTTTTTGTTCTTTTCATAACACCATTCAAGATTCCATCTACTACTTTAAACTCCATATTTTTTTACTTAAGGCTTCATACTTAATTGATATTTGCATATCTACAAAAAATAAAAATAGAGTATTGTTATATTTTATTTTCATATCCTATATCTTTATATGATTAGTTTTTAATATAAATATATATAGAGAGAGAGATCAAATATAAAATGAAAACCCCCTTTGAGTTTAGAAAACATTGGAAACCCATGTAACAACCATATAAAAAAAACTTTTTTTTTTTGAAAAAAATACAAGATGTAACATATATGTTTTAAACGTTTTGGGCCAAAAAAATATAAAAAAAACGTCGATGGGATATTTAAAAAAAATAAACAAAGTTGCACTGTTACAACAAATAAAAGCTGAAAGCATATGTAAACGGTGCAACTTCGTTTATTTTTTTTTTAAATATCCCATCGGCGTTTTTTATTTTATCTTTTTGGCCTAAAATGTTTAAAAACATGTATGTTACATTGTGCGTTTTTTCAAAAGAAAAAAATGTTTTTTTTTACATGGGTTTCCAAGGTTTTTTCAACTCAAGAGGGTTTTCATTTTATCAATCCCTATGATGTTGCTTGGTTTTTGTAGCAGCTTCTGACCAGTAAACAAGTAATGCATCCAGTTTGACGGTCGGCATGATTATGAAACCATTCATACATCTTAAGAAAATTGAACGAACCGTTAAGCCGTTACGAACATGGTCAACTACGTTCTGATCTTGTTTTGACCATTTTATAGTATCTTGTTTCACCACAGGCGCCGTGTTCAGAAAGTATTGTTCTAATTCAGCTCGAACTTCATATGGGAATTTGAATAACCTTCTTGTCTCTTTATTCATCATCACCCAAATACTACAAGATTGTACGAGAAATACACCATCATGACCATCAATATAAAAATTATTAATTGTCACAATTAAAGTGTATATAATTTCATGTAGCATAATTTTTTTACCTTGACGCTTGTATTAAAATTTCACCTGTTTTGAGATCGTGAAACATCCAATTACAACACATACCATTTTTCCCTGATGCGGCTTTCCAAGTATCAACTTGAACAACATCACCCCTGTAATAGATTTGAGAGTTGCAAGATACATCAAGGTCCAACGATTAGCTCAAGATGACAAGCTTCACGGTCCGTTTTTTTTTTTTTTTGTTTTTTTTTGCGGTTTATAAGTGAAACCATAATCCAATCCAAACCACTAGTAACGGACTTTTTATTTTGTAAACCAACACCAAACTGTAGAACTCTCTTGTCCAACTTGTTGATTTTCATAGTTTGAGCTCGTTAGGCCTTTTAGATGGTCGGATCGACAATGCGAGTGGCTAGGTTTTGAAATGTTGTCATTTTCTTAAATAAATTAGAGTTAAAGAGAATTTAATTATGTGTAATAACACACACATGAAATATTAAAAAAAATATATAATGACTCTTACATTCTGGTCCGGTTTATACGATTGCGTTTTAGAATAAACCATATACCAAGCCGTTCGCTACAGAAAAACAAATGGAACCAAACAGATCGAAAGTTATAAGTATAACCCGACCGTGAAAGCGAATGGATGACACGTTTGGGTGGTTTCATGGTTTCAGACCGAACCGTGTGTATATATATGTATGTATGCATATATGTATATATGTATGTATTTAGACAAAAAAGAAACCGTCAATGTCATATTTAAAAAATTAAAAATAAACCCTAAAAATATATTGAATTTATATGCATCTGAGTTATTAATTTGTATTACAAATAGTACAAAGGCTAAAGTGGTTCTTACGGTTAAAAGAACACCCTTGCACAACAAAACACACACGTGTGGGTGTGTGTCGTCTTGAGTGAAAGAAATGTGAGCATATGATATGTTTGCAAGAACCAATATTTATATATGAACTACAAGTCTACATAGAAAAAAGAGAGTATAGTACCATGATGGAGAGCGGTCCACTACTAGTTGCATCTTAGCCATCACCCATATCAAGTTCTTCTTGCACATCTCTGGTGTTGAGCCAAAGCCATCTTGCAACATTCCAATCGCCTTTAAATGATTAAGGGATGTTTCCTAAGAATTTAGTTTAAAATTGTGAATTAAGTAATTAAGACCATGCACATCATGCAAAACAAATATATAAATTTAATGACAAGTTTACCAAACCTGCAAATAATTCATAATTGTTTCTATAGAAGTTGTTTGATCTGGCCCAACTTCATATGATCTAATATAAATGTTTTGTCGAAAAACTAACCCGTCGTTAACCATTTTCCCTACATCGAAATCTGAAACAGGTTTTGGATGCATTTTCTTGTGGTTGATCGTTAGCATCATTGGCTTTATGGGGATAGTTTGAATTGTGCGAATAAGCACGCTCCGATCTGTAACACCAGCTCTAGTAGCATTTACCTTTGTAGGATCTTTAACTTGCAAACCACAAAAAGAAGAAGATGCTGCCTTTATAATTATATCATGCACATACATGATCCCGGTGCAAAATTTATAAATTTCTGAAAGGTGAACTGCAATATTATAGGTTGCTTTTTATTGTTTAGCTATTTATAGAGTTAACATGTTTTGCAAAATTGATTATTCAATTCTAGATGAGCCATAGAATATTCACTTTGCAAATTATATTAGTTACTAGTTAGAGACCCCCGTTGGGATAATTAAGTAGGCTATACATTACATTAAGGTAGGAAGAATTTTATGGCATGAGTGAAACTAAACAAGGTTTGTTCTTGTCTATGTGAAGCTAATAGATAGCTGGAATTTATTGTCTATGCCAAACTAAACAATGACAATTCATGTCTATATGAATCTAGATACGGCTTAATTTATAAGATTCTAATTAATTAAACAGGAGTTTTGTCATATTAACACAAATCAAGAATATAATTGGTTACTAATTAGTAATGTGTTTATATCTGCCTTTAATCCTAATCATAAACCTTAACCAAGGTAGCTCGAAAGATAAAGTATACAAAATACAGAATTCATTAACAGTTCACTACAAAATAATAATAAATTAGATTTTTATACTTTTCCAAAACAAGATTTTTATGATGATGAAACTTTTGAATATCACATGAAATGTAATTTCAATAAAATGAAGGACTAAAGTTGCAAAATAGATAATAAATGGAGGAGACGGATGTCGCAATAGTTAATTTGTTAATTGTATGAAAGTTCAATTCAAATAAATGAATATTTAATTTTAGTAGTACATGAGCTTTTAAACAATGTTCCACATGCCACCCTAAAGTTTTCGCCAGTTTGGATGTTACATTCACCAAACTTGAATTAAATGTTTACCAATATACTAATACTTCATCACAATATGTTTATCGATATCTAATACTTCATCTTATATTTATTTTAATTTATAACAAACTATATGTTATGATTTACTCTCTATTATTTAACACTGTGTCACTAAATATATTAAATCACATTTAAATATTAAGTAACTATAAGTTTTTTTTTTTTTTTTTTTTTTTTAAGATTAACTTTCATTCAACAAAGGGAACCATGTTGCTTCCAAGCCAGAAACAACACGCCCACATCCAAAACATTACATCATGTCAAAACTACACCATTTCGCTCATTCTACATCATTACCTTTACATCTATTTCTAAACCAAACAAAACCCAACGACTTCACATCCGAAAAAATGTCCATCACTTTAGTCTGTTTATTAGAGAATACCTTATCACTACGCGCCTTCCATATGCTCCAACACGCGATAATAACCACCCCGTAAAAGTCTTGCTTCTTCATTTGCGACCCGCTTATATTGCTTCCAATATCTAACAAATCTTTGAATGTAAAGGCGAACATTTGAGAAGCGTTACACCAGCTGGATTTAACATACCAAACGCCACACGCCACGCTACACGCTATAAAATATGATCGACCGTCCCTTCCCCTTCCCCTTCTCCGCATACACTACAAACCATTCCTTCGACTTGGATATTCCTCCTATGCAACGCGACTTTAGTTGGAAGTCTATCGAGCTCTGCACGCCACATAAAAATGTTGCACTTACTAGAAACCCATTTACACCATCCATAAATGAAACGACCATCGTTTTGATCATAGTTTATCAATTCGCTTCGCAACCAAACCTTTACCGATTTACACCATTCATAAGTGTACATCTATAGTTTCTTTATAACATTTTTTACAAAGTATCTAAATCTAAATCTTATCCACAAACTTTTGCTTACTTTCATATTACTTTAAAAATTTTACAAATTAGTGCTCACGCGCTATGGCAATAGTGTTAAAATTGAAAGACTCGGTTTCTAATATCTGTAAACTAGTATTCACCCTATGAAACACAAGAAACTTATATGTAAAACATACTTAAAAAAAAAACTGTAAAAGATAGAAAGAAAGCTTGAAGTAGGTGCACGCCTAGGTAGCAACCGAAACGGGTACGACAAGTTGGTACGGGGCGATACGGGAAAGAGGAATGGTAAAACTAAAAAATTCAAGATACGGGAACGGCAAAGATACAGCAATAAAAAAATATAAAAATATATCAAAGAAATTCCAAAATAGATATATAAATAACCTCTGTATACAACACTAAAAGGTAACATGTAACTTTAATATTAACTCGAGAGATTAAATGTAGACTAGTGAAACTTGTGGGAGTTATATGTTAAAATGATAAACTTAATTTAAACATAATTTCTACCACTTCTCTACACTATTCTTCTCAGCAGCCTCCATCTTTCTTGTAAACCCAAACCAGACAAAAAACAAACCCTAGTTCTAATTGAATCACTTATGTCGAGATCTGTTCACGTAATCACGACCTACCCAGACATGCGACCCCATGGATGTAATCAATTGGGTCAGATTTGAGTCAAAGAAGAGGGAGTAGGTGTGTTTTGTCCGAATGGAAGCTGCCTAGGGTCCGAATCTATTGGGATTTTGAGGTAAGAACTCGTTCCTTGTCCTATATTTTGGCCGAATTGAAACGATTTTCACCGATTATTTCTGGAAACGGCGTGGAAACTTCGCTGGAAACGTTTCAACAATTACAGAAACGGTTTAGAAACATTTCGGGGGCGTTTCCTTGGCGAAATCGTTCCCTAGCCAGTTGTACATTATCGCACGCAACGCTGGTTTTAGACAAATAAAGGGGTATTGGATTTTAATAATCCAAACTTTCACTCATTGACAGACAATAATCTGTATTTAAAAAATTCCTAACAACGATCTCAACTTTTAGACATTTTTCCTCTAGTGAAGCTTTTTTAACTAATGACTAACCAAGTTACACTACTAGAAAACTGGGCAATTGTCACCAAAATTGCCACAGATTAAAAAAAGGTAGCAAATTTAGCAACCAATTTCCCACTACATGTGAACTATGGGTATTTGTTATGGCATGGTAGCTATGCGGTCAAAAATTTTGCCACCCCTTTTTTTTGGTTGTAAATACGTAAGAAAAAACAATATTTTATAAATTATTTGGTAAGATATGGTAGCTAAGCGGTCACAAATTTTGTCACCCTTTTTCTGGTGGTAAATTTGTGAGAAAAACATTATCTTATAAAATAACGTAGGTATGTAGTTGATTTGCCACCGTATTAGTGACCCGTGAAATTTGAGCGGGATATTTTTTTTTATCAAGCGCGCCATACTATTTACGATTCACAACCGGCTTCTCCACTAATTAGGGTTTTAATTAATAGAATTTTGACTCCTAAAAATATTAACCGCCTAATAAATCTGCCCTATTCGCCATTCCATCGACTCCACCCACTTCACAAATTAGGGCTTTGCTACTTCATCATTCCAAGGTATGATTCTTGATATCCGATTAACTTTTAATCGAATGGTTTCATAAGAACTAATTTCAATTGTCCTTTGTCCATGGATTATTTCAGAAAAACGTGAGATTTAGAAAAATTGCTATGTTCTTTTTTTAGTCATTTCAAGTTCGAACCCGAATCAGGTACCCTACATCTTACTCGATTTATTTCTGTTGTAATTTGTATATTTTGAAGTTTATATATGTTACATATTGATTTTATATAATATATATACTGGATTGTCTGATATTTCTAATTCGGTTATACTATATATTTTATAAGTTTTGGTTTTTTTATTGATCTGTTGTTTGAATTTGTTTGATAGTCACTTGGGGTTAATGTAATACGACATTGGGTCGGGTTCGGCGGGTAAAAGTAACACCCCTAGAAAACAAGGCTAGTGATCATTATGTTAATACTTTGATATTGTTTTTTTTTTTTGTTTGGATTGTTCTACTAAAGTCACCGATGGTTTCTTTTGTAATCTATACATGATGGTTGGCATTATCATTATACTTATTATACCATAACTGGAGATACTTTTCTGTTTTGATAGATGTATTGGTTAATGATATAGTTTTAGTCCCTTAATCCATTAAAACTATACGATCAACATTCAAACTAAAAAATATTAGTTGTTGTTGTACATACATCAACTAAAAGCCTGTACATACAGCAGCTTAACAGTCGTATTGGTCTTAACAACCTATACAACTTCGGCTGCATACTAAAAGGTTGAACAGCCTCGGCTGCATACAGCAGCTTAACATCGTCTAAACACTTAACTTAACAGCCTGTACACTCATATTACTATAATGCTCATGCCATAAATCAAAGCTTATATCATGCGACACTTCTTGTTCTTCAATAATTAGAATACAATCAATTGCAAAGTTTCATAGTAATTTTACACTTCTTGGGCTATTTCTCCTTCTAAATAATGTTTTTAATGCTAATTAGTTGTCTAACATTCAAAGAATTGTATTGTAATTAGTTTTCTTTTTTCTAATGGTTTTTCTAATTATTTATAATTGCTTTTGTTATAGATACCATGGCACGTACTATGGGGTGAGGTAGTGTTGCAGCTAGTGGTCGGGGTGCTGGTCGAGGTTTTGGACGAGATGAAGGTCAAGCTGGTGAACGAGGTGTTGGACGAGGTAGTAGTCAAGGTAATGGTGTAGTTGGTGATCAAACGGTTTGGCGTAGTGGTAGTCGAGTTGTTGTACGAGGTGGTGGTCAAGCTGGTTATCGAGGAGTTGGGCATGGTGGCGGTGATCAAGCTGGTGATCGAGGTGTTGGTGATGATGAGTCTGTTTATCATGTGATGAATTCTCCCATTGAAAGTAGTGCCGGTGATGATGAGTCTACTTTTCATGTTGCTCCCATGAGGCGGGGAAGCGCATCCCAAGTTCAAGTACCTAAACCAATCAATCGCGATTGGATTTGGATTGTAAAAGGAGAGTAAGTACAAATACAAAATTTCTTTATGTATATAAAAATGTAACTAATATACTTTTGCGTTCATTACTTTTCATTTTATAGATTTAGTAATCAAGGGGATGCTACCCGAGTTATTTCATCAAACTTAAAGGCTTTGTGGTCCGGTCCATGGGAAAGTTGTAGTAGTTGGCTACTTTTGAACGTTCATTCAGAAGGAGACGTTCAAGCAGAAAATCTGGTCTGGATTGACGATAGGGCAGAGGAGACTGGGTTAAGTTGATAGATTAGTAAATCCCAAAAACATATTTCCAAAGAAAAAGTTTATTACAATGAAATTTGAATAATATAGTTATATGTTCATCCTAATAGGTTAAATATGATGGGCTTCTTGTGGAGAAGTATGTGAAAGAACGTAGCAAACATCCACAATTTGATGAAGACTTGTGGTCACGAGCGTGGGCAAGAATAAAGGAAAAGTGTACGGGTTAGGCAATGTTAGTGACCCATGTGTACATGACAGAGAAGATCCCGAGGTATGTTTATTCCTTATTAGACCTTAATTTTTTAAAATTAAAAAGTTTCTAATCTCTAATATAAGTGAAATCACATATACTAGTAACTTGTATGCATTTGTATCATTTCCAAATATTATTGTGTTTGTTTGGTTTGTGATGTCTAGTTTTTATTGATAGGTTTGATGCTTTCAATGTAGTGAGAATGTGTAGGAATTTCTTATTAAGTTGATTACACTTTCTCTGTAGGTTGTTTCGGACAAAATTTGTTTTTGACATTAGGTAGAATTTCATTTTTGGTATGTAAACATGATGCATGCTATTTGGATTTATAACACTTAAATTGTAACTTAGAATTGGATTTTGTTTTTCTACAACCAACTTGACCCATTATCAGTTTTCTTTAATTATGACTTCTTGATTCTATTCTTATGTTGTTTTGTAGATTGAAAAGCTAAACTTATTTATCAAGGAGCTCATTAAGGAAAAAAATGAAAAAAAGAAAGGTTAGATGGAACTATTGCGGAATTGTTGGCTGAAAAAGAAAAAGATACGGTGGAAAAGGATGCTATGAATAATAGGATGTCACAAATTGAAACTATGTTAACAGCTACAGTTCGAAAATAGGCTACAAACACTTGGTTTTGAATGTTTCGATAGTTATCATGTTAGGATGATTTCAGTTATTTGACATTTCAGTTGGTATTTTATTTTAAACACTAAATACTGAAACAAAGTTGTTTTATATAAATTTGGGATTTCCGAATTTTGTTGGAATGGTTTATGCAGTTTTGTCATTTTATTGAAATGTAATTTTGATTGATGTTGTGACTAAATGGTGGAAAATACTAAATTGTTTTCAATGAAAATGGTTATATTTAATGAAAATGGTGGCTAAATGGTGACAAATTTCAGTGACTAAATGATTTTAATGGTATGAAAACGGTGGCAAAAAAACATGAAATGGCGAGCAATTTAGGTGGCTAAATGGAGGCAAAAAAACCCGTCACAACTTGTAGCAAACAAGGTGACTAAATGGTGAGGAATATGGGTGGCTAAATGGTGGCAAAAAACCCGTCATAACTCGGTAGCACCGTAGAAAATAAGGAGCGGTCGCAAATTTTTTGACCTTTTTTGTGGTGGCAAAAATTTAGTAGCAAAATATTAAAATGGTCGCGATTTGGTGGCATTAGGGCAATTCACACAGGGGCTTTTGCCACGACTTTTTCGGTGGTAAAATGGTGGCAACACAGCAATTGCTATCGTTTAGCGACCGTAAATATGGTGACAAAAGCCCAATTTTCTAGTAGTGTTAGTAGATGCTAACATGGCATGCCATGTCAACGTCCACGTCATCATCCATGTCAGCGTGAGCATGTCACGTCAGCATCCACTAACTGAGTTAGTTATCGGTTAACAAAAGTTCATTGTTGGCCAATACGTTGAAAATTGGGATCGTTGTTGGGAAATTTTTAGAATACGGATTATTTTCAGCCAATGAATGAAAGTTTGGCTTATTAAAATCTTATACCCAAAAATAAACATGAGACAAAGCTAAAAGTTGTAAGACAACATATACATCAATTCTAAATTAGAGAACTACAAAGAGTAAACCAATGTTAACATCCTTTATTTTATGATTTAAGCCTTTAACCCTATCAGTATCAATATTTTATAATAGAAACTTACAACAAAAGTGTTGGACATATGGTATGTCCGATAGTAATTAAAGTCGAAATTAACGTAACCCGACCTGGTACGATCCGAAGAGTTACACGTTGGTACACGAATCAGAATAAGTTCACGTGTGGGTGGATTGTTATTTGTGAAATAATAATATTTTAAACTAGAGAGATTTAATATTAATTAGATTAATATTATAGATAAGAATATTTCAAAGCATATGGAATATTATGAGAATATTCCAAAGGATATGGAATATTCTAAGAATATTCCAAAACATATGGAATATTATAAGAATATTCCAAATGGCTTGTCCTATAAATATGAGATTAGGGTGTGATCTCTTGGGAGAAGTTTTATCAAAAAACAACACACCTCTTTGCCTCCTCTCTATTTTCGGCCGCCACTCCCTAAGGGCCGCCTCTTGGCTATCGTAATCGTCCACCACCATCGTCGCCTTCATTCTTGCAAGTGTTGCTCTTGGTTGGCTCGTGCTCGGTTGTGAACTTCCCACTAGCGAGAATTCGTTGTAACCCGCGTGTTACAATTCCGGTGTAGTCATCAAAGGTTGATTACTAAACCTCGTATGATTGTTTATATTATTTATTTGTTTATACACTTTTAACCGAGATCCTGATTGGGAATATTTTATTAATCGGATTAATGAAATTAAACATATATAGATTATACATATATATAAATCATCCTAATATATATTGTATATATAATCCGGTTTTATTAATATATATAAACCCCTTCCGCTGTGTATTAGATATCATGATTCCCAACAAAAAGAGCTAACAACTCCCCTCAAGCAGGTCTATTCTATTTCCATATTGTTTTGACCGCCATGTAGTCCAACCTTTCATGATCTCACCACCTCCAGTCTCAAGTTGAAGTACATGCTCACAATCAACATGATCATAATCATCTATTTTGCTGTTGTCGATTCCCATTACATAAGTGTGGGATTGCAACACATTTTCCTTTTTGCACTCTCGATAGTACTCTAAATTCAGGCTAACAAGCTCATAGTTCTCCACAATTATATATGGAACATTCTGCAATAATAACCCAATGAACTCTTAAACATTTGATGCATTTAAAGGCAGGTTTAATCTTAATTGATATGGGCCAACAACATTTACACTGAAAGAAAAACGTGTTACCTCAAGGATCCAACCAATATATTTCACATTGTTAACATGTTGGTTGATATCTAAGTCGCTCCATCTTGGCTATAAACACATATTTGTGTATGAAATGAATTAATAAGTTTATGCAAGGACTTAAGGTAAAACCTATAGCTGAGATTACCATTTAATAGGTAAAGAAAATTTAACGAACTGACTAACCGTTATACCATTGCGAACATAGTCTACGATATTCTCATCTTGTGTTATCCATTTTCTAGTGATTGTAGGTGGTGTGACATTCGTAAAGTGTTCGTCTAATTCACCTCGAACTTCATCTGGGATTCTGGATAGCCTTCTTGTCTCTTCATTCATCATTAACCAAATACTATGAAATTACACAAGAAATATGCCACCATTAATGCCTAGAAAACTTATTTTATAAACACATTTTCTACTTATATGTAGTAAAAGGTTGATACCATGAGGCTGTTAATAATCTCTCTCTTGTTTTGGCATCATAAATCGTCCAATTGGAGCACATTCCAATTTTCCCCATGCGCACCTTTCCAAGTATCGATTTTAATAACATCATCCCTATAAGACAATGGACATTAATTAATGTCAAACTAGTATCCATACACAACTATGTATATATGTACGTAGGAGTCCGTTAAACTTATGATGATAGGATCATCCCACGAAACCGTGCCAAAACATATATACATAGCGATACTCTGCAAGTATGCAAATCCATATTTTACCTATCGTGGTTAAGCGCCTTCGTTTTATTCTAGAGCCCAAATAGTTCAGTATACACAGACATGTTTGGTGATTTTAGTTTGATGAAGTCATCTTGGTTAATTAAGATTTATCTAAGACCAAAGGGAAATAAGAGTAAATTTTGATACCAGTTAAGAGGCGTGGAATGCACGCTTGTTCATAACTATTCTTATTGTATGCACCAATGCACCCAGACACTACAGGGATCTGGACCTTTATCGGCGACTAAAGTCGCCGCTAATAATAACCCTTTAGCGGCGACATGCCTTTTAGCGGCGACTGTCGCCGCTAATGGTCTCGTCGGCAAAAAAACGTGGCTAATACCACGTGTCGCCGCTAATTGGTCACTGCTAATACCACGTGTTTTAGTATTATTTCATTATTTGTTCTTCCTTTACTTTTGTGTGTTTTAATATGATTCCTTTATTGTTCTTTTGCTTTTGCATGTTTAAAGATCAACAACTATAATCAAAGCGGATCAACTGTTGAGTTTTTAACTCTAAATATTGCTTGATCAAGCATTAGTAGTTCAAGAACGCGTATCCTACCATGATAATAAGCAAGTGAAGCATATGTGACATCTGTGTTTAAAGGGAGATGGTAATATAGGCGAATCATGTTATTGTGTTTCACCCCTGTTTGAGGTTTGTAAAATTTTGTTGTTGCACTAGCTACGATAATTTATAGACGTTTTTAGGTCATATAGTGCAGAATTTGTTTTGTGTTATTAGTCACTTTAAACTTAGAGGTCGTATATATTGCAAATTCAAATGTAGATACTTTGGATTTTGAGGATATATGTAAGCAGTTTGGATTTAAAATGTTTGTGTAACATACCATTGTTGAATTTCATTATAAAAAATTGGAATTCCATCGCAATAAGGAGAGCATGAAAGCCTATCGTAACCCATTAATACGGCTAGTTATTATGAAATTCCAATTGGATAATTAAAATATATCAAATGGACGATCCACGTCTAGGGCTAGGTTGCGAAATGAATTAATAATAACTAAACATTAACTTGTGTTTGGTACTCTCTAATTCAAGCCTTAATCGCTGTAATATATATTACGTACTTAGTGGTAAAGTTTGTGTAAAACACTATGCAAAATATTATCACTTTAAAGTGTTTATGAACTATATGTACTTTAATGAGAACACACGTCTATAAAGTCAAATTTCATACCTAAAATCACATACTTTAATTGCCGTATATTTGTTTAGATAAAAAGATATGTCATACGTAAGGAACATGAAATCGGACATTTCCAAAAGATGAAAACACGTAAAGAACAATTATAATTGAGGAATTTTTATATTATATATGTAAATATTCAATAAAATATGATATTTTATCGTCACTTTTTTTGTTGACCAATTTTTAGCCGATTAGTATTGTAGCACCCGTACAAAAAAGAATCTGTTACCGTCACTAGTTGCAGCCCAATGGTCAGTATATATAAGGTGTTGCTAGTGTCTCTCGTAAATGGCGAGAATTCAAGCCTCATTGGAAATCAATGATGTAGGTTTATTAGTAAGGTGTAGTGGGTGTAAGCGTTTGCTCTTTAAAAACAACTTTTAGTTGTTAAATAGGGCTATTCAGAACATGTTCCATTTTGTTATATATATAGACAGGTGTATATAGTAGTACATGGACTACTTGGAGAAGACGAGTGGTACCAAAATGGGTAACGATCCACTTCAATTTGCAGCTTTGACATCACCCAGATTAGGTTCTTCTTGCACATCTCTCGTGTTAGACCTAAGCCATCACCCCATACTCCAATTGCCTTCATATGATTGATGGATGTTTCCTGAGTATGCATGCACATTGGCCAGTCATATATAGTCAATTACATCAAACACTTAAATAAATCACAAATTTACTAGATATACCTGTAATAGATTCATAAGATTTTCTGTAGTAATTGTTTGGTCCGACCCAACTTCATATGATCTAATTTGAAAGTTTTGTTGGAAAACAAAACCATCGTTAAGCATTCTCCCAAAATCGACATCTGGAACCATGTGGCCATGATTTTTATTTTGGTCAAGCATCATCTTCGGCTTCAAGGAGCTAGTTCTATTGGCGCGAAGACCCTTAGCATTTACCTTTGTAAGATCTTTAACAAGCAAAACCCGAGAAGAAGCATCATTTTTCTTGATGATACCATGAGCATCTATAGGCCCTTGTGTGCCTCGAAGAATATTATTGCGAATCATGCCATGGTGCGAGAAAGAATTGAAAAAGAAATATGTATAGGCAGCCATTGCAAATTAAACTCTCGAAATTGAATTCCAATGTGCTACACTACTGTAACATTTTTAACTATTTATATACACATATTTAGGTTCTTTAATATTCTTTCTTATGACATTTCTCTCATGATGTCATGCATCATTAAGGCACAAGGGCAAATTTATAAATCCACCTTAGGTAGTAGGCAACCTCACAAGTTGGCTAGCATTTTTTTTCTCCTTGAAAAATCTAGACTAATTAATTCTTATGCGTAAATAATATATTGACATACCAAACACATGTTGCGTAAACAACAAAATTTGGACATGATATCATGGACGTATAAGCACGGATGACAAGTAGGAATCATGGGAACCATATTGGAGATGTATGGAATCTCAAGAACAATTGTTGTTTGCGACGGTTCTTACTGACCTAAGTTAAATGTTCTGCTAATAAAATTGGGTTTGCATATTGTTGGTTTTAACTTAAAATTTTGTATTACTCTTTTTGTACTCAATATCTTGGAATAATATATTATCAGAGAAGGAAATACTATTAGAATAACAGTGTTGTTGAAGGAAAGTAGAGGCTTTTAGCCTTCATATATATTGCGATTGAATTCGAAATATATGGTTTCAAGAAACTTAAAATGAATATGTATACATCAGTTGAGACACGCGTAACGAATACCATGTTGAGTTAGTACCATCCCAAAACATAATACATGATTATCTCCTAACTATGGTAAGGGATAAATACAAATAAATACATTTAAATCATACTAAATATATATATTAATATCTTCTTTTTCGATCTATGTGGCCAGTGACGGATCTTGAACAAAAAACATGGTAGGGCCGGACTCAATCTGGTAGGCCAAACTCAATACATATAAAATTTTTAGTAAATTCCCAGCAAAATTTACACTACAAAGCGAAAAAGTTGGGTGGGCCAAGGCCTCGTCTGGCCCGTAGAAAAATCCGCCCATGTATGTGTCAGTGTGACGACAACCACTTGCACTTGAGGAATCAAAAGGATAATAAGACAACTTATGATTTTTGTTCGATTACAAAGTAAAGAGAGGTGACTTTGAAAATCAGTAGATCTCTTCATGGTATTTAGTATTTACAGTTACTATTTATGCATCTTTTTAACATCTTGCTAGTTTAGTGATATTCGCTTAAAAAAAGTAGTTATTAACCTTTTCTTTTATATAAATGTTCATAGCAAATTAAATCACATATTGTGTTGCATATCTATTATTAATAAATCACATAATATTTGATTTGCTTGATTATATTGATAGATAATACATGTTCATAGACTCATAGTAACTATGGACGATATTTCTTTTTCATTGGAACATTCATCTACAACAAAACACTACTTTATAGGGCCAGACATTAGAAGTCACGAATTAAGTTTTAGCAATTCAATCTTAACTATTTAATAGGTGTTGTAAAAGTAATTGAAAAAAAAAACTTCAAGTTATTCTGTATAAGGGGACGGGGCACAACCAAAATTGCTCACGGGTACCCCATTATCAGCACGGTAACACTGCCGCTTATGGTGCTGGTAGTGGATCCGTGGACGGTTTTGCTGGTTCTAGCTAACGGGCAGTGAAAGTGCAACGGTCATTTTTTATTGGTCTTATTCAATATTTTAAATGCAACGGTCACTTTTCAGTGAAGTGAATCAGTAAAATGCGTCTCCAAAAAACTATTTCAATGAAGTAAATCAGTGAAATGATGTGCCAGTGCAAGATTGGTTGAAACTATTATATATACATATTAATTGCCGTTCAAAAAAAAAAAAACATATATACATATTAATCCGCAAAAAGTCCTTGTGGGAGACAGTGACACTTTAGCGACCATTTTCTTGAACCAACAATTCACCAAAACATGTAACACTTACAACACTCTTTTTCCCTTCTATATCTTTTATAAGGGGAAGGGGCGCTACACTTACATTCACATCCACCAATCATATACTGTCACCTACCTCTAGCCGCTTGTGCCCCCATCCTCTCTAGTATGTTGTTTTAAAAAGAAATATGAACATACCATAAATCGATGTATAAGTTATTCATGCATCAATGTCTAAGTTCATTAAAATAAACCCTTTTATGATTTAATCAGGTTCAACACTCGTATGATAGAAGGACTGAACTAATATCTTTTGTAAATATATGTTTTGAAACTCTAAAAGACATTGAATAAAAATTTTATAACTAAAGGAAAACCTATTGTACATGGCACTCATTGAGGTCATCTTCTCCCTTGTGTGTGTCATGTGGTAAAATGTGAGAATTTAAAATTTTATTATTTCTTCAAAGCATATATAATAAACCTTTAAAAAAAAACCTAAATCACGTATATTATTCTTCTCCTTTTCCAAAACCCTAAAAACTA